>VDFB02169536.1:0-25428 GCA_007258455.2 Sequoia sempervirens | reverse complement strand
GGATACATCAAATAGCCTTCCACAAGCACGCCAAACAAGGTTTGTTGACCCCTCTAATTAAACTATGTGCCTAATTTACCAAAAGACAATTGGTAAAAACTTGAAATTTCACCTTCGGGAGGTGAGGTCCACCACCAAAGGGTTAGGTCTGCCACCGGAGGGTCAGGTCCGCCACCGGAAGGTCAGGTCCACCACCGGAGGGTCAGGTCTGCCACCGGAGGGTCAGGTCTGCCACCGGAGGGTCAGTTCTGTCAACAGAGAGGGCAGGTCCACCATCGGAGGGTCAGGTCCGCCACCAGAAGGTTAGGTCTGCCACTCTGTAACTTGAACCTGCAAAAATACAAAAAATAGCAAACGTGAAAGAAAAATACCTGTTTGTGGGTCCCACCGGGTGTGCCAGAAATGTGATAGGTTGAATATATGCGTTAGAAAATGAGCAGCAAACTAAAGAGTGCAAATAAACACCAAAACAACCTATACCTCAAGATTAGCCTAATTTGGAATCAACACAAGATAAAAGCAACAAATGGAACATTATACCTCATCTCGAATCGATCCTTTGGTTGGCCCTTCGATCTTGGATGTGTATGCTCCTTGGATGACAAGATATGCAAACTAGATGATGATGTGAAGATGGATGGAAATGGATGAAAACATGAAAATGGCTAAGTATAGATTGAGAAATAAAATTGCAAGAGTTTGGCTAGCAAAATGATCTCCCTAAAATGAGAGAAAAGAGGGGGTATTTATAGGAATTTTGAGAATTCCTAGAAGAGATGGATGGCCAAGATTGAACCACCAATGATCAAGATGTAGGGCTAAGGTGAGTTGAGAATTCACAAGCCCTCACATATTGACATGTGGCATGTGATATAGCCCTAAAAGGTGAAGTGGACATGAGGTGGAAGGAGTGTACATGACATGGAGGGGGGTACAAAGTACCTTGGGATTGGACAAGATCTCCTCATAAAGGAGGTACTTGTCCCCATGTGGGTGAGAGGACATGTGAGGAATTAAAAATTCCTCAAATATCCTCATGGGGAGAAGGGAAAGAATAAAGAATTCCTTTGAGTGCATAAAAGAATAAAGAATGCCTTTGAAAACTCACTTCTAGTGTCTGGTAAACACAATTTTTTCCTTCTCAAATCTATAATTTAATTGTTGTTTCCACTTATATTTTGAGTTTAATATTGTTGTTTTAAGTTTAATTTGGCATGATTGGGTTGATTTACTGTTTAATCTTTCTCCCAAAAGTGCCTAGTGAACCTAACCCCTGTACTTTAGTCATAAGGAAATTTGTAGATTCACACCTTGAGTTGACTCACCTAAGCGTGTTAAGAAAATTCTTTGTGTGGATTTCATTTCCTAATGAAATGAGTGAGAAATAGGTCCTCTGTGTGGTTCATCAATCTATTTTGATAAACCACCTGCATTTTTCACCTTTTCACTTGATTATTCATAGAAGCCTCCTCTATATATATCTTAGTTAATTTATAAAAGACTCCTTTATATTCATAAAACTATACACATCAACTTGTATTTTCATTATATGTGCGTTTGCATTTTTATTATATATATTGAAGACACATACATACATATATATAACTAACTAGTCATGAAATTGTGTATGTATCTTTGAAGTTTGGATTGCCAACTGAACATAACAACATACCTACATCTCCATTTACACCTTAGAACTTTCCATGTAAAATGTGTAAGTATTTGTATACTTTCCATTGCACATACAATAGAGCATCATACATATAGGATGAAATTTGTATCCTTTATTCTTTACTTAACAGCTTACATTTTCATTGTACTAAAAGATATTCATAGAAAGATATATATCTATACATACATACATACATATATATATATATATATATAGCTAACTCTTGAACAAAAAGCACCTATGTATATAACATATTATATATGTTATATCACCCCCCATAGCACATGGCCCATGGTGGACAAAAGACTTGTGATGAAAAAGGTGGTCGGGAAGAAGGAAAGACTTAAGGGTCGGACGTTACCTCCATTGTGTCATTTCCTATCTCGTCATCGAGAAAATGTGTCATCGCCAGCAAGTTTTCAAAATAATTGTTTGGTGTGGATGGACAAAAATCCAAAAACATGGCATTCGAAACCATTATTTGAAAATATCAAAAAGCCCAGACGAGGTCGCATTTTTTCCATTTTTGGATAGCGACGTTTTGGTGGATAGCAATGGGAAGAGTTGTAGGCATTCGAAGCTCCTTAAGGTATGTATATTCGCTTTGTGTATGTGCCATTTTTCCATTCTGCCATGAATACTAAAGAAACAAACGGCTATTCATTGTGGAGTTTTTGTTTTTTTGATTTTCTATTGAGGGTTTTTTAATTTTGTTTCCTCCCGTCAGCTGGTTTTGAAATTTTGCGCTTGCCAAATGAAATAGATGACAACCCATCAAGGAAATATGAGTGAAATAACTGAATAAGGTTTAGAGAGACCACAAACTGTTGTATGTTTCAAAATAATTCATTAAGGTTTATAGAAACCACAAACTATTGTGAAAATCACATAAAGCCTAGAACGTCGCCATTGTTCACATTTTTATTTTGAATGTTGCAGGGTTTTTCATTGGGAAAAGGTCTATTTAGTTCAAATGCAGGTCTGGTAATGTTTTTTTGTGTCGAGGGTTTTTAAAGTTTTAGTTTCATTTCCTCTGTGTATGCTGGTTTTCAAAATTTTCCATTGTCGGATGAATTAAGCGACAAATCAAATGTGTGGAAAAATGAGTGAAATTAGTGAATAATGTTTATAGAAAGCAGAATTTGTGGGTTTTGCAATGAAATGCTAAATTTTGAAAATCGCATAAAACCTAGAATGTCACTATTGTTCGCATTCTTATTCGGAATGGATAAAAAAGTGCAAAACGTGGCATTCAAAATCATAATTCACAAATAGCAAAAATCCCACACAACATCCCATTTTTGGTGCCATTTTATATGTTGTCATTTTGGAAAACACATTGTCTCCTAAAATTCAAACTGTTGTAAAACCCTTTAGAAGTAACAACCCAATTGGTTACTCACCCCTGACCTCAATTTGGTATGTTTTGTGATTGTGTGGAGAACCATTTGTGATTTTGATAGTAGGAATGTAATGAAATTGGAAAACAACAGGTATTATGAAACCTGCAAGGCAAATTGTTTGTTGTGTTGGAAAACACACTATCCTATGTTCACCATAGTTCACATTGTTATTCAGAATGGAGAAAAAAGTTCAAAACGTGGCGTTCGAAATAATAATTTGCAAATAGAAAAAATCCTAGATGACATCCCATTTTTGCTACCATTTTATACACTGTCATTATGGAAAACACAGTGTTTCATAGAACTCTGAGTGTTGTAAGGTCCTTTAGAAGTAACAACCCAATTGGTTACTCACCCCTGAACTCAATTTGGTATGTTTTGTGATTGTGTGGAGAACCTTATGTGATTTTGATAGTAGGAATGCAATGAAATTTGAAAACAACAGGTATTAGGAAACCTGGAAGGCACAGTGTTATACATTGTTTGTTGTGTTGGAAAACACACTGTCCTATGTCACTTAACTATTACCTACCTT
This sequence comes from Sequoia sempervirens, assembly GCA_007258455.2. Taxonomy (NCBI): domain Eukaryota; kingdom Viridiplantae; phylum Streptophyta; class Pinopsida; order Cupressales; family Cupressaceae; genus Sequoia; species Sequoia sempervirens. The sequence continues at coordinate 21,818 of VDFB02169536.1, read as the reverse complement.
TCGTGGATGTTTGGTCCTATTTGCTGGTATAGTCCAAGTGTCATTTCAGTTTATTCATTTGATTGGAATAAAATGCCCTGATGGAAAAGAAGGTCGGATGGACAAATTGCATTGATGGAAAGTCATGATTGTTGAACATTAACTTCGACCTGCCATGGCCTATCCTGTTGTTGGGAAAATGTGTCAGGACTGGTGTGTTTTCAAAATCATATTTTGGAATGGACAAAAACCCAAAAAAATGTGGTATTCGAAACCATTTTTTGCAAATAGAAAAATGAGGTGTCAAGAATGTAATGAAATTGGAAAATGGTAGGTATTATGATACTTGCAAGGCACAGTGTTGTTATAGATGGTTTGCAGTGTTGGAAAACACACTATCCCATTTCAGTTAGTTCGTTATGAATATTTTTATTTTGTTACTCCAAGAATGTAATGCAGTCCACTTTCAAATTTTGGAACAACTCTTTGATACAATTGAAATGTCATTTTAGTTTCTTTATCTAATTGGAACAAAAAAAATGCTTGTATTATTTGCATTGTTGGAAAACACACTATGTCTTCTCACGTGCATAGGGTTTTAGAATAGTATATGCATTGCTTGTTTCTTAACAATTAGGGTTTTCCAACATGCATACTTACTAAATAGAAACAATGTCTTGAAGAGCTTTTGTAACATAGATAGTCTCAATGTATTCAAAAGCCCTTTCAAAATTTATAAGGACTTTTAATTTAGGAAAAAATTGCATTTAAATTTCACATGACTAAAAAAAAAGTGCACAAAATAATTGCAATTTGGAAAAAACATGTTCGGTTTTAGTTATTTCAATGTCCTGTTTAAATGTAAAGGGTTTTCTCATGGTGGGTTGCTTGATTCTTAACACCCACAATTTTGCAACATGGAATATTACAAGACAGTATGAATGTCTTTGAAATCACACATTCCATTGTTGTGTTTAAATTTCAGTTGATTGAAAAAAAAAGTGCACAAAATAATTGTAAATGGGAAATACAGTGTTGGGTTTCAGTGTCAAATAACACATCTATCATTTAAGGGGGACTTTATTAACCCTCGACAAATAGTGTGATTCATACTATGCATCTCATTCTGTTTTGCAACAATTCATGTTGGAAAAGCTTAGGTGTTAAGAAACAAGCAACCCAAATAGTGTTGTAAGACCCTCTGCAACACTATTGGATGGTACTTGTCACCTCAATTTGGTCAGTTTTTCCCTCCAACTTGTCTACTTGCACTCAAACCTTCAGCTTTCCCTTTCAAAGTGAAGACTAGAAACAAATTGTATTTTCATCTTTCTTTATGCAAACAAAAAAGGCCCAATACTTGCAACTGTGGCCAAGAAAGTGTGTCGGCACTAGTGGGTTTGTAAAATAATTATTCAGTGTGGATGGACAAAAAGCCAAAAATGTGGCATTCAAAACCATTATTTGTAGATATCAAAAAGCCTAGACAAGGTCCCATTTTCTCTATTTTTGGACACTGACGTTTTAGTGGATAATAACAAGAAGAGTTGCAGGTGTTCAGAGCTCTGTAAGGTATGTATATCTACTTTGTACATGTGCAATTTTTCCATTCTACCATGAACACTGAAGAAATGAACGGCTATTTGTTGCTAGAAAACAATATTTGCACCTATCTTTCTTGAAACAGAAAAGGCCTAATACCATGAAACAAATAGTATTTTCACCTTTCTTTCTTGAAATAGAAAAGGCTCACATCATTCCCTTCCACTTTTCCCGCACCACACAAAAGAGACTTGCTAAGAAAACAAACCTGCCCACCTTTTTCCCCTAGTGACAGGTGGGAAAACCCAGCTAATGACACCATTAACTCCCACCTAACCATTGCCAAACGTTTTCTCTCGATGTCGCTTTTCTTCATGATCGCTCGTCTAGTAGGCCTCGCACTACCACATCTCGTCATGTTATGTATGTTTCCATGTATGTTGTTATGTATTTTTTTCATGCATTTTTGTATGTACATAGGTGCTTTTTGTATAGTACTTAGTTAGTTGGCTCCGATGCTACAAGAATGTAATGAAGTTTAGTTTCAAATTTTTGAACAACTCTTTGTGACATTCCAAATGTGTTTTCGCTTTCTTTATCTGATTGGAGCAAATAAATTGCTTGCATTATTTGCAGAGTTGGAAAACACACTGTGTCCTCTCAATTGTAGAGGGTTGTAGAACACTATATGGGTTGCTTTTTTCTTAACACCATATATGGAGACATAGTGTTTTCCAATACGACAAATAATGTGAGCACTTATTTAGTCAAATCAGATGAGGAAAATGAAAATTCCATTTTGATGTCATGTTACATAAATAGGTGATTTTTTTTTATGAGTTAGCTTTCTCCTGATTGGAACAAATGAATTAGTCCCATTATTTGCACAGTTGGAAAACACATTGTCTCCTATCTGTTGTAGAGGGTTTTACAACACTATAGATGGAGACAGTGCATTTTCTAACTCTACAAATAATGTGACCATTTATTTGGTCAAATCATATGAGGAAAGTGAAATTCCATTTTGATGTCATGTTACATACATAGGTGCTTTTTTGTCTAAAGTTAAAAAGCTAGACAAAATGCACGTAACATTGCCATTGTACACATTTTTCATTTCCCGAGTTTGGTGGGTGGGAGGGATGCTTAGGTGAGGAAAGTGGAGTTGCAGGTGGTTGAACCACTAGAAACCCCTCAAACGCATTGCTCGCTATGGTGCATAGGCATTTTCCACATTTTGATTTTGCAGTTTGCTGGCTGGGGAGGGACTTGCGGTCAAGGATGGAGACAGTCTGTTTTCCAACACTACAAATAATGTGAACATTTATTTGGTTGAATCAGATGATTGCATAGTTTGAAAAGACACTATCTCCTCTCAGTTGCAAAGGGTTTTATAACACTATAAGGGTTGTTTGTTTCTTAACACCTTATATGGAGATAGTGTGTTTTCCAACACTGTAAATAATGTGAGCATTTACTTGGTCAAATTAGATGAGGAAAATGAAATGTCATTTTTATCTCATGTTACATACATAGGTGATTTTTGTTTACGAGTTAGCTTTCTCTTGATTGGAACAAATGAATTGCTTGCATTATTTGCATAGTTGGAAAACACACTGTCTCCTCTCTCTTGCAGAGGGTTTTACAACACTATATGGGTTGCTTGTTTCTTAACACCTTATATCGAGACAGTGTGTTTTCCAACTATGCAGATAATGTGAGCATTTATTTGGTTGAATTAGATGAGGAAAATGAAATGCCATTTTGATCTCATGTTACGTAAATAGTTGCTTTTTGTTTATGAGTTAGCTTTCTCCTTATTGGAACAAATGAATTTCTCCCATTATTTGCATAGTTGGAAAACACATCGGTCTCATCTTAGTTGTAGAGAGTTTTACAAACACTATAAGGGTTGCTTGTTTCTGAACACCTTATATGGAGACAGTGGGTTTTCCAACACTGCAAATAATGTGAGCATTTATTTTGTCGAATCAGATGAGGAAAATGAAATGCCACTTTCATCTCATGTTACATACATATGCGCTTTTTGTTTACGAGTTAGCTTTGTCTTGATTGGAAGAAATGAATTGCTCTCATTATTTACATAGTTGTAAAACACAATGTCTCCTCTCTCTTGCAAAGGGTTTTACAACACTATATGGGTTGCTTGTTTCTTAACACCTTATATTAACACAATGTGTTTTCCAACTATGCAGATAATGTGAGCATTTAGTTGGTTGAATCAAATGAGGAAAATGAAATTCCATTTTGATCTCATGTTACATAAATAAGTGTTTTTTGTTTATTAGTTAGCTTTCTCCTGATTGGAACAAATGAATTGCTCCCATTATTTGCACAATTGGAAAGCACAATGATGTCTCCTCTTAGTTGTAGAGGGTTTTACAAACACTATAAGGGTTGCTTGTTTTTGAACACCTTATATGGGGACAATGGGTTTTCCAACACTACAAATAATGTGAGCATTTATTTCATCGAATCAGATGAGGAAAATGAAATGCCACTTTCATCTCGTATTACATACATAGGTGATTTTTGTTTATGAGTTAGCTTTCTCCTAATTGGAACAAATGAATTGCTCGCATAAAATGAACGTTCATTGCTTCACAATTCCAGCAGAATGGAAAAATGGAAGATATGATTGTTGATATATATACTAGTGTTAGCGATAGGTTAAATTGGAAATTAAATTCCCAATGTACAGTTTAATATGTTTGTTTATTGTCTGTGCAAGTTGGCATTTTTCACTTAGTAGAACATATAAATTGTATATTGGTGAAATTTAAAATAAAAAAAAATTATTTGTAGAACCAAATGTCTTTAATTTCCCAATTTAATATATCGCTAACACTTGTCTTTCTTCTAGGTGACTAATAAAGGGGAGGAAAGAAAAATGAACAAAACAAGGGTAGGTGGATTGAGAAGGATGCTTCAGGAGATGTGAACCTTTTGCATAAAATACAGGTGATTTTGGCTACCATAGCTTAAATCGCAAGTGTAGTGGACAGTTAAATTTCCAAAATTTATAATGCATTTAAAAGTTCTGATTTTTTTGAAATTGTGAAATGTAGGGGTTTTCAATCAATTGTTATTTTCATGTGATTCTTAAGTGTTTTGCACTAATTTGAAATATTTCACCAAAATATTTTATATGTGGACATGTAAGTATGTGAAATTACTTACAAACAAAATTCAAATTGAAGAACCTTAGAGTTGAAGGAAGAACCCAGTTCAGGGGAAATGCATGTAAGTTTGGACCATATTCATGGTTACCTAAAATTGTATTAGTATCTAGACAAGGTGTAACATCAATTTCTTTAATTGAATTGGGCTCTTCACTTGAACTTTCTTCACTTTGAAATGTGAGTAGCAACAAAGGCTTTTCTGAGTATTTCCTATTGTACGAAATGGTCAATATAGTGCTCATGAGAGTCCATCGTATGATCCTATCCTAATTTAAATCTTCTTTTTGTCTCTCAAGTTGAATATTTCTCCATATTTAAAATTTCTATTTAATGTTAGTTTTCCATCATCTGTCATTTTTTTATGGTTCTTAAGTGTTTTTGTAATAGTTCTTTTTACAATTTCGCTATTTGTCTAGAATATTTAGTAAGTTATAAATGGTTTTTTTTTAGCATCTAATGGTAATTTTGTACAATGCTATTTGTATATCCTATTTCTTCTCTTTATCAATATGTTTCAATCTAACCACCACACTACAAAATATGTGTAGATATAACAAGTCATTACTTGAAATAGTTTTGTGCACTGTATTAAATAGAACTTGTAAAGCCAATGGGTGGCAATAACCTGCATGCAAAATGGGTATAATGCCACAGACTTAATCAAAAATTTGGCCTACATTACTTGGCACTAAATATTATAGACAAAGAGACAAATTGTAAAAGAGTTGTTAGAATAACAACATACATGGAAATAAAAAGTGACAAAACCAATAGATGGGATGAAAAGTCTAGGTGATGGTTAGGTAGGAGTTAACGGTGTCGTCAGTTAGGTTTTCCTTCCTATTGCGGGTGGAAAAAGGCGGAAAGGTTTGCTTTCTTGGAAAGTCTCTTTTGTGTGGCGCGGGAAAAGTGGAAGGGAAATGACGTGGGCCAAAATGGAGCCTTTTTTCTATTTCAAGAAAGAAAGGTGAAAATACTATTTATTTCCAGCTTACACTTTGAAAGGGAAAGCTGAAGGTCTGAGTGCATGTGGATGACTTAGAGGAGAATACCAACCAAATTGAGGTGACAGGTACTATCCAATAGTGTTGTAGAGGGTTTTACAGCACTATTTTGGTTGCTTGTTTCTTAACACCTACAGTTTTCCAACATGAATTGTTGCAAAATCAAATGAAGTGCATACTATGAATCACACTGTATGTTTTGGGTTAATAGAGTCCCCCTTAAATGAGAGATGTGCTATTTGATAGAATACAACACTATCTATACATTTGTATATTTGCATTACAAGACAAACGTTGGGTGTAAGTAAAGGAAGGCTTCAGAATACATTGTGGGTTCAAACCACAATAGTGGTTTACAAATTTTATGAGGAAGGAAATTCCATTTTTTTTCCTTTCCCCAAACTTAATGGGTTCGGTCGAACTCAATGGCTCGACCGAACCACATTATATGTTCGATCAATCCCCCAAACCCTAAACAAAAATAATAATATTTTAAGGGTTCGGTCGAACCCCTTTCCCCAAACTTAATGGGTTCGGTCGAACTCAATGGCTCGACCGAACCACATTATATGTTCGATCAATCCCCCAAACCCTAAACAAAAATAATAATATTTTAAGGGGTTCGGTCGAACATGGGTTCGACCGAACCCCCTCAAATAAAACATAAAAAAAAACATTGTCATTTTCAACTGTCATTTTCGCTTTTTACCAGTTGCTTTCCCTGTGCTTGTGCGTACGGTGAACGAAGAACGTGAAATGCAAACAATTTCATCTCTCTGGCGAATGCAAACTCAACTTTGTCTCTCCAATGTTCATCAACCCAACTTGCATATCGAGCACCAGGTTTGTCAAATTCGAATTTCGTAGAGTTTAAAATGCATTTGTTTGTTAAATTTTGAAACCCTAAATGCGAAAATTTTCAAATTCATTTAATTGAAACTACATTTGTTTGAAAGTTTCTAAATCCCTTTCAACATACACTTTTTTCTACAATATATTTATACTCTATCAAAAAATTAACATGCCCTGTTTATGCTTCCACATTTTGCATACATTTATACCAAGGCACCTCTAATTTATTTGAGGCATTATATCAAACAGTGCATTAACAAATTTATTTGAGGCATTATATCAAACAGTTCATGGTAATTTTTGATGGAGTATGATAGAAATAATGTTTCATTGTATGCACCCTATATCAAACAATTCATTAACAAATTTATTTGATGCATTATATCAAACAGTTCATGGTATTTTTTGATGGAGTATGATAGAAATAGTGTTTCCATTGTATGCACCCTATATCAAACAGTTCATTAACAAATTTATTTGAGGCATTATATCAAAAACACTATTGGAAATTTATTTGAGGCATTATATCAAAAACACTATTTCTATCATACTCCGTCAAAAACACTATTGGAAATTTATTTGAGGCATTATATCAAACAGTTCATTAACAAATTTATTTGAGAAATTATATCAAATAGTTCATGATATAAAGTTTAGGGTGCATACAATGGAAACTTGGATAAAATTCTTCATATTTTGCCTTTGAGTCTTATGACATTACTCCAAAAATGGTTGGTGAACTAAATGTATGAATCAAAGAATAAATTTAGAGGAAAGAAACTAGATTGTTTGAATGAAATGTATAATAAAATAGTTCTATTAGGATTAGAAGGAATGAAGGTATTATTAAATTTTCTAGTATTAGGAAAATATAAAAATATGTCCACTCTACTATATATATATTTAAAACCATTCTTCATATATCCATGTTAAAACTATTAAAAATTAAATTACATAAATCAATTTTAAATTTGTACAAAGAAATAAATGACTTTGACTAAGATCGAATATTTAAAATATAGCTATCCTCTTTGCAAAATCCAATTTGATTTGAGATATTTATGGACAAAAAATATGGATGAGCATGAGGTAAGTAAGAAAGAATAACCTTAATTTATATCTTCCCTCATTAAATAATTTCCGTTTAAAGAGATTCTTGGCATATCCAATTATGGAAAAACTATTATATACTTGTTATAACTATATTAAAGTATATCATGAATAAATTGAAAGGATAAAGAGTAAATCACTAAAAACACATACATAAATCATAGAAGTAAATTGATTAATATAAGGAGATTCAAGTGGTTGGATAATTTTTTCCAAGGAGTGGAAGAGGTTAAGAAGGAACCACCAAATAAATATAATATTTTAAATACTTTAAAAGAAAAATACATTTCTCCCTGCTCTAAATTGAAATGGTATTCCTTCTAAGATGATAATAATTAAAAAAGAAGAAAATAATCATTATGAAGATCAAGTACCATTGATAAGTTTTAAGAGATCAAATAAAATATTCGACAACAAAAGAAAAAAGAGAAAATAGTTAATGCTAAAGAAACAACTACAACCAAGCTACTATGTTATAAATTCTCCTCTTATGTAGTCTTCATTTCCCTATAAATTGTGGCCTCCTTGTACAAATTAGCTATTGATCATCATAGTGAAACAAATTTAACATTTTGAAACGGTTAAACATTATTATTATTTTTATTTGTATAAGTATAATTATTATGGGTTCATTTCTCCTCTCCTACTCTTCCTAATAAGGTTCTGTTTTACAAGCCTCATATAAATGTTAGGGTTCTAACTTCTAAAAATTGAATAGTGTCAACTTAATCTCATTAGACAATGCTCCCCTAGTATTAATGGGGCCAACTTTTTATCTATCAAACTCGGCTATGTTTACATTGAATAAGAATTTGATACCTTTATCTTGATACTTGAACTAAGATATCTTGGCTCTAATTTTAGTCATTTTATCTAAAAATTATTGGTGACATATCCATTCATGTTTAGTTTTAATCATTTATTATTGCAATTAATTATTACAAGGAGATTCTTGAAGCTTGTATTCCATCCCCACCATTTTTATTCTAAATATTTGACATTTTCTTTCAACTTAAAGTCTAAATTTTATCCTTAATGCTATACATATTTTTCTAGGATAACACATTCATTATATTTCACTAAATGTGTTCAAGCATAGAAGAAAAACTTTCAATATATCTTTGAGATAACTTTGATACCATCAAGATAATCCCACCTTTCATTGCATTAATATCAAGGTTAACTAACCCTTCCTCTTTACATGCTTTTCAATTAGAGTATCCTCTAGTAAAAATAGAAACATTAATAGTGTGGTTATCAAAGAGTGTCTAGGGATGCACACATCACTATTATTAATAAATTACAAGATTGTAAGAAATGTTTATGGAAAAAATAACTATCTAATAGAGAATATAATGGCTTAGTACATATCTAACTATTACATATTTTAAATAAACTCTTTAAAATCTCATTCTCCTTATTGTCATTTAATGAGTCAACTAGGTTCAAAATTATTTTCATCTTATTCCCCAAAATTCATCACCTTTACAACAAAACTTGATTTCATCTAATTTATCTTATTTATTCTCAAATCATATTAAAATCACCACCTTAAACTCTAAGAAATATTTGGTAACTTATTTATTTTATCTTCATTTAGAAAGGGGTGTGAAGGGGATTTAGAACCTTTTAAAGTTTCTTTCAAAATAACTAGGAAGATTTTATTCATTGCCTTTCTTGTTGCTTTTAGGATTAGTGTTATGAATTTTGTGCCTTCATTCTTAAAAATTCTTATATCAACTCATTTAGCATTTCCATGATCTTTTTATATGGGAAAGGTCAACATACAATGAGGTAGACACTTTCCATTTTTTTTATTCCTTAATTAGTTCTTTCTAGGGAAACTTTTAGTCTTTTCGAACACCTTACAAAAATATGATAAATGTGTGATTATTTTTCTTTCCACTCAATAAATTTTTGATGTGCTTGGATATATAATTGAGATGATTCACTCATAATGTACAATGATAAAAAAAATTAGTATATATGAAAGAAATATTTTCAAGACATCAAACTACCATTCTACATAACTCTCACATGGAAATAAGAATAATATTTTATTTTAACTAAAGAAATTGTGTGTACTCTATCTTGAAAATTACTAATTAATTTTGAATTATATACTTATAATTTAAAATAAGAGCATCCTTTGTAACATGGAATAGATAGGTTAATTTTAATGAAATAAAATATGTTTTTATATTAAGAAAAAATTACAAATATATGGAACTCATGTACATTGAGAAATTGACTAAGATGTAACTCTGTATGAGAATTAAGATGCTCGAATAATTTATATACCTTCTTTCAATAATTAACATTAGAAATTAATACTTGGCTCATATTGTATACCCACCTCCCAATGGTCTTGGAATGGATGCATTTAGATGGAGAAGGATTTCAAAAGGCTCATGGTACTTGTGGACCCCCCAAAGGCATGATATATAACACATGAACTCTATTTATGAAATTTGGTCTTTTGTTGTTGGCTTCTAGTATGAATGCTATCTATAAGGTGGAATTCTTAGTTGAGACTCTCAATCTTCCATTGTTGGTTTCTAGTGTGATTATACAATATGCTCACCAAACTGTATTAATTTCTAATGTTAATTATTCAAAGAAGGTTTTGTTTCATAAGAAGAGACCTATGTTCACATATTCCAAGGCATGTTATTATCCACAATTCATGACACTTCTTCACATCTCTACCAAGTTCTAAACAGATACAGATCTTCCATTTCCATGGAGGAGATTGATGATTTAAAAAGAAAATATCATGCTATTTATTTCTTGAGAAGTCATGTTTGCATTCATGATTTTCAACTTCCATCTTCATCCAAAAAGAAATTTTGTTATCATTATGTGCCTGATATTAAAATGAATCAAAACCTTCATTTGAGCATGATCGCCCACACAAAGGTAAAAGAGTGGAAACAAAAGAAAGCTTGGTTAATGGCTTTCAGCATGTTGGTGGAAAATCTGCATCTTTTTGAAAGTGGCTTCCTAGCTTATCAGTCTTCTGTTTAGTAAGGTTTTGTAATCTCCACTTGTGTTATGTATTTGGGTCACGGGTATATCTAGTATGATGTCTTCTTTTGGGTATTTTGGGTGCATAAGAGAATGTGAATATGTACTGATGTATTCAACCAATGTGCTTTTGTAACATGTTGTAATCAGACAATTGGTCATTTGTACTAGGACCTCACTGGTCTTTTTGATATTTTGTAAAATTTGTTACTTGGATTGCAACTGGGGGTTTTCTTGTTGGTTCTTTCCCACCATTATGTCCGTCCTGAACCAGCTATATGTAAAATATTATATATAAATAAAATTATAAGTGGTCTCCCACTTTTGCTTTAAAAAAAAAGTTCTTGTAAATGTCCACATCTTTTTCCTTGACACAGTTGCTATTTCTTAAAAAATTTCTTATGATTTTTCATAATGTTGGTCAATACTTTATAAATATTCTATAGTCAGTGCTCTTAAATGTCATAAAGAATATGTCATAAGAGGGTTTCATCTTATAAAGCTATAATAATATTATATGATTTAGAACATCTTAGACACCTCCTTTGAAGCATTCAACAAATGACAAATAACTACCAACACAAAGTGAGATGCCTTTTTCCTAATATGAGACAAAATAATAAATCAAAATATTAGGATGCAGGTTGACCCACCTTTCCCAATACTTGGCTAAGTTTATCATCTATTGAGGAGTGGATCCCAACAACAATTGTGCTTAGTGCTTACAACTAATCCAAGGAATACATATTCATTTTTTCTTTATTGTATGCCTAATGACTCCTCATCTCAAGTTAAATTGTGGGAATGGATTTTTATGCCCTCCCTATGACTAAATGGATACAAGGAGGTGAATATGATATGGTGGAAAAAACCAAGATACAAGTTGGTTTAGTTCTCATAAACTCTCTAAAAAATAATTGAATTCCTACATCCTAACTAGAAATACCATGAGGGGTTTAGATTCCATTTTAGACAAAAAAAATATTCTTATACTAATCACTAGTTCACTTGGACCAACTAAAGAGATGGTGAAATAAGGGAAACTTAGTTGTATTGATAGATTAAAACTTAGTTATTTCTCTTTCCATTGTCCCCTCTCCACACCCAGATTCTATTAAACCTATCTCACATATCACCTCCCAATTCTTTAAACTTTTCAAACTTTTTATTCCTCATACCTAATAATCTATCCTTCAAGCTCAACACTTCCCACCTCAATCAAATTGATCACCTTGCTTCCCTAATATCCCTTTGGTTGATGTTCCTAGACCTCATCAAAATGGTAAGTGGATACAATTGTGGAATGATGCAATTAAATCTATTGCACTACCTTACTATGATCTTACAATAAGAATATGGCTAGAAAGAGATCTAGAATGGAAAAAAAGAAATGGATCCAAATAGAAAAAAAAAATGTTTTGGCTTTAGCACTTACTAATAACTTTTCTACAATGAGTGGCTGCTTCCGTTGAAATAAAACTTAGAATATTTGAACTTAATTGTGGTAGAGGATCTCAATTAAGAGATAGGATACATTGGATGAAACGATATAAGGGATACAAATTATTTTTTAGTTATCTCGAACATATTTACATTCTCGAGAGTGGATAATATCTATCGTTGATCAATCGAGGTAGTTCCATGACAACTCTAATGATATTAAATCCTTTTTCCTCCAACATTACAAATAATTTTTAATTGATCTAGTTGAAGGAGATCCATGTCAAGATATAGTGAAAAATTATGGGCATAACAATTATATATTTTTTGACATATATAAAATTTATGGTTGGATTAGTGAGATATTTATAACAAGTATTCAATATTAAGTCAAACTTTATTAGATTTGATTCTTAATAAATTAGTTTTAACAATTCAATTTATAGCTTTATGCAATCTATAAGTTTAAATAGTTTGATGGTATCTAAACTTTATACATATAAAAATATGATAAATGTCTGATTATTTTGCTTTCCAATATATAATTTTTTGATGTTCTTGGCTATATAATTGAGATATTCACTCATATTGTAATGATAAAATTCATCTCATATGGAGGATTTTATATTATCTTCCATTAAGTTCATCCTCTTTATGAGATTCTTATGGAATATTGATATTCTAGTGTGAATTCTTAATTTTAGACATATCTTAACTAGATAAATTTAGGTTCAATTAAGGCAATAGAAATTTTTTTTCACTTACATAATCCTATTTTGAAGTTCTTTTATGTTAACAACTATTAGATTAAATATTTTTATCCCTAATTATTTTCAAATAATTTTATACTAATCTTTGTATTCTTATTCTTTCTTTCACCGTTTCATTTAAAATTTGAACCATTTAAGGATGCTATGTTATAGATTATAGTTGTCTTCCAATTCTTTTTAAATTGTTAATGGTATGAAAATATTATTGATGAGTAGATGAATTATTACAACTATTTTAGATTTGTATTCTCTTTATCTAGATATATTATTTACCAAAGTCTCATTGCTCTTTTAGGTGTATTGTATATATATATATAACTAACATGGAAAATGCAAATCATGTTCCACCTGCGCCAGATTCTTTGTTTACAAATACTAGTAATGAGATTAAAAAATTGAGAGATTCATTAGCACGAGGTGCAAACCCGGGGATATATAGTGAACCATGCATGTTAATATTGCATAGTCTAGAAAACTAAAAGATGAACTTGACAAGACTAGTGCATATTCCTCAAATAGAGTGACTACTATTATTTCCTGCATGCGGGAAGAAGTACATGGTGATGTTCCCCTTAAACAAATAAAGGATAGTTTCACCAAATAAATGATAAAAGCCACTTGTTTTCCATTTTATCAAAATGTGTGTAAGGTTAGGGGATACTAGGTCACTAGATGTGTCGATCATGCTATGGCCTCATTGATCTACCCATGATTTCTTGCAGCACATGGTCTATACCCAAACAATGACCATATTCCATTGTATTTTGTTTAGTAGTTGTATGTTGAGGTCCATTTGGGCCTCAAAGTTAACTACCTGGGCATTCCACCATATGTTGGTCAGGGGCATGGCAGGATTGCTGATAGGCCCACCTATCGTCAAGTAGATAGACCATGTCACGCCCCGCCGTGCGAACCCCAAAGGAACTAATAACAACGGAACAATTTTTTTTTAAAAGAATATAATAACATACTTAAGTATTATAACATAACAATGTATCATGAGGCAAAACTAGTTCCAATGGGGTACACGAAGTGACATGACTACACTAACCCATAACAACGATAATTAAGATAACCATAATTAAACAATTACGTAAATCTATTCATTTCCAATTCATCATTTAAAATATCCATCAACTATATCCATATTAATAGCATATGCACATATGACAATACATGGAATTATAAAGATATAAAGTGTTACATATTTTGATAGATACAACTCAACATAACCAACTATAACAAATGATCCTGAATAATTACATGGCCTGAATAAACATTACATCCAAATGATAGTAGAATACAATTGACTGAAAATACAACTCAATAACCACGTATACAATTTACAACAAGGTCATCCCAACACACGTGGGAGACAATACATCAATGAATATATTACATCTAAAGTATAACATGCATCTAGAACAAGGATCACTGGATCATCGACATCCGCCAAAGAGTCCTACAATAAAAGATACATCTGCAACAGAAAAGGGGAAACCCAACGGGGTGCGAAGCACGTTCCACCCAACCACCCCCGTGCTGAGAGTAGACAAGGAAGGGTCCCCGACCAAGCATGTCTAACAATATCAAAGACCAACTCCAAAAAGGTAACTTAACATCAAAGACCACTTAGAAACTCAACAATGACAAATCCAAAAGGCACAACAACAAACCACTGAAGAACATAACAACCAGTCATAATCACAACATCAATGAAACTCAAGACATAATATCAAATACTACTTCCAACAATAACCAAAGACAAATCAATAAAATCACTTCCAGAGGACTTCAATAACTCAGCAAAAATAGAATGTTAGACGAGAGTGTCATCGCATGGTTTCACATGGATTCTCCAGACAACCTGTCACAAGGTGTCGCCTCCATCTCTACATGGATTCTCCAGACAACCAAGTTAAGGTGCCGCCTCCATCTATGGTTCTCCAGATGGCCTATCTCAAGGCGCCGCTCCATAGGGTCACTCATGCGGAGTCATTGACCTTTCATGAGGACAAGGCAATGACCTTGCCAACCATGGCCTTCTCAGTCCCCTTTAGTCTGTGATAGCACTAGTAGGCGGACGAGGCTTCACAATTATCTTATTAGTGTTTAATCCCCACCCGTGGTTTGTTACTTAAGTTATCACTGATTAATCTAACTCTATGTGGGTTACCCTGACAGCCCCTTTGTGCGTCGGCCCCCACTAGAGCCACTCTCTCTAATCACTCAAGCACAAGAATATCCAATTGAATAGGATTGTATCAACAAGGAAAACTGAACCAACAATGGATCAACCGCGAGGTATAACCCTCTCGCCCAAAATTATACATATAACATTCACATACAGTACAATCCAAATGTACATTAACATCACATCCAAGGCCAATCACAAGAACAACATCAAACCACAAGATTGAATAAAGATAACAGTAACCACTCCTCTGGAAGTCCTAAACACATCTTAGGTTTCTATAACCGAACAAGCTAATTCTAGAGTTTTCCTACGAGACATAACTCAAACAAAAGAAAATCACAATAGATTCGATGAAAGCCCAAGAATAAGCAAACAATGCTACACAATTAATTTCAGACATAATCAATTTTACCAATAAATAAATCATTAACTCAAAAAGAATCCGATTTAATTCAACTCACACGACATATTCCTGATTTGCACAACTAAATTAGACAATGAAATTTCTCCTATTCTTATCATACTAAAATCATATTTACAACAATTAACCCTATTACACAAATGTCCATATATATAAATAATCATTTAATAAAATTAATATAATCATATTTCTAAAATTATTTTATAAAACAAATTCGATTAACGTCATATCCGAATAATATAAAAAAATTGAATTAAAAACTCAATATATATATATAAATATAAATACAAATATAAATATATATATATATAAATAAATAAACAAATCGAATTACAATTAATTTTAAAAACGAATTAAAGATACTAAAAATTCGTAATAAAAAAAAATGATAAATAAAATAAAGAAAGATTCATAGCCGCTGTCAGCCTGTGGTACACATTACCATAGGGGACAGCCGAGGCAGGCCGCAGCCTCCATAGGCTGCGACCAGCATCCTAGGCTACCGTGCGTAGCCTAGGCTACCGTGCGCAGCCCGTGGCGGCTACAAACAGCCGTCCATAGGGGCCGTGGGCGGTATGGCCGCGGCCGGCCGCCGGATCCCCACACATAAAAATTTTATTTTAAATTTTATTTCACTTATATGAATATAATTTCTTAATAAATCCATTCGCAATAAAGAACACGGATTTCAAAAAAGAACAAAAAGAATGCATTTATTTATTTATTTTTAAATATATTTTATTCTGCACACAATTTTTGAAATCCCAAACCAGACAGTGATTTACACAACCAAAAGTTTTTATAACAAAAATAGTATAAGTTTATATATATATATAAATATAAATTTATTTCTCTCTGTATATATATATATATATATAAATTTATTATTTATATATATATAAAGAAAGGTTCATAACCAAACATAAAAATAAATTGTTTTCTGACAAAGATCTGGGTATCTAAATTCCAATGATCATAAAATGATTTTCATTTCCAAAACAGTATTTGCAAATAGAAGTTATGCAATAAATTTATTATATTTTATTTAATATTTGCATAAACAAAGCTATTAAAGTTTATAAATTTAAAACATCATCATTCAAATGATTCAGACAAAAGTAATAACATATGTATATTTAAATTTTGTATAAATGTACATATAACCATATATTTAATCGAAAAATTTAGAATAACAATATAATAACAGATTTTCAATAAACCAATACAGATCTGACATGCAATTTCAACCTTCAATCCAAAACTATTTTTATTTCAAACAATAATTTTCACTACTAAGTTAAAGAATTTTAGAACAGATTAACTAATGTTTTCAACAGAAGATTCAAGGGTTTCATTCAAATAAATTTCCAAACCATAAATCTTCTTTCTATAAGTTTTTTTTTTCAATACACAGCCAACAGATATTAATCAAAGCACAACAAAATAATAATAAATAACAAAGGAAAACCTGGAGTCCTTCGTCTGAAGAAGAATCCCTTCTGTAACCTTTCGAATTCCTCCTGCAGTTCCTTCTCGATCGCCTCTTGCAACTCTCTTTTCGAATCTATCTATCTTCAAATCAATTATTTTCTCCAAAGTTTTTCAACACAAATTCTTTTCTTTTTATTTTTTATGTTTCTTTTCCAGATCCAAAAACCACATAGTAGAACTTTTGTGTGTACAATAACTCCCTCCAGAAAATAATAAAAGAATCAACAAAAACAATAAAGCTTCTCTGCTTTCTTTTCTCAAAAAGCCTCCCCCTTATTGGTCCTTTTTCCAGCTTTTAAAAGCACACTTATCTACAATTTTTAATTAAAATAATTTATTTAATCAAGATATTATCTCCATATGATTTTCTAATTTAATATTAATAAAAAGATAATATTTAATTATCCTTATCATTTTAATTTAACTATTATCAACAATATTAATTTAAAATAATTATTTACTCTTTTAATAAATTAAATCACTTTTTAATTTACTATATATTTAAATTTAACATTCTACTAACTCACAATTAAATCAAAACAACTAGACAACTTTAATCAATTTATTTTATAAAATAAGGTTAATTAAATAAACATGAACCATAATAAAATGAATACTTCAACAATCAAACTACACAATCAACAAGAATGAAACTTCAATCATAACACGACTCACAACAGACGACGGACTTGGGACGGGGACACTTCCAAACCTACTCCCTTTTTCAACTTTTTACCCGTTGGGTTAATTTATTGCTCGCCCTGTCCTGCCGAAGCAGGTGGAAACGAGACTTAATCCTGCAATCCTGCATCCAAATAAACGTCAAGTAGCACATGTATATATATAAAATTAAACATCCTATCGTGAGAAGGAATTTCAGTGTAGCAGGGCACTCGTGAACGAGTGATGCTACATTGTCCTCTCACCTAATCTATTCTAACAATTTACAATATCAATAATAAACTAACATTTCTAACCAAATTGATCATAAGATAACATGATACTTAACTACTGCATCATTACTAATCATTAAACCATTTCATTATAAAATAATACTGAATTCAAATAACATAATCACCATAGGATTATCACATCGACATATAAAACATTAGAGAGAAAGCATTGCATGATAAAATAATCCAAACCCTACATACAGAGTATCATAAATTGTAATAATAATATCAATTGTAGCAATCAACTAAACTACGCAACCACACACACCAAATCGATGAATCAATCACCATCACAATTCAGTATCACACTAACATATAAAAGCAAACAATAGTAGTAAATAGTATCAGAAACATGTGGGTATTACAGACCACCCCTAGTGTTTAGGGTATTGGCTAGTGAGAGGTCTCATGCTCTGACCCCACCTCTAGCCCCCATAGCAAATGAGGTTGTCGTTGCTTCCCAAAAGGAAGCAATTGACACTATAGGTGACATTGCGGCTACCACCACTAGGATATCTGATGATTATGTAGGTCAGTATTTGATGTCTAGACATTCCCGATCCATGCCTTTTTCAGCACAGTAGACCACCATGGATCCTTTTACACTGGCTAGCATCCCTACTCCTACATAGCTTGATGCACTTACATGAGATATGTCATGATGACTCTGCATTGTTTGGCTGAGGACATATTGGAGGCATATTCCAACATTTCATTAGAAAATGGGATCGGTATAGAGCATGTTAGAGATCATTTGAGATGTAGAGGTCATTCAGTTCCAGGATCCCATCACTCTCAGTCGAGCACTAGTGTGCATCAGGATCCACCTATAGTTCATTCGGCAGCTCTATAGACTATGGGTTTTACTGATATGTTGATTGGTTCTAGTTCATCATCGCCGATGCCATCTCACCTTCATAGTCCTCTACATTCATCATTTCTGGCACGACATGGGATAGATCAGATGGATGCAGATGTTGATTCGTCGCTTGACCGTTTGGTGGATATGGTGGAGGCGATTGTTTTAGAGGACTTAGGTCATTCGATATTAGATGATATTCATGTATGTGTGCAAGTGCATGTTTCAATTCTTTTTTCATTATTTTTTAATTTTTTTTTAACTAGATATTCATGTAAGTTGATATATATATGTATATATATTGTTACAGGTGGACATACCTCATATCACTCCTAGCCTTGGTCTAGATCATGTGCATGATCGATGTGACTCTGTGGATGAATATGCTGCCAGTGGACATGTGAGTTTTTCATTTTTATATAATCACATGTGTATATGTACATGCAATATTTATGTATGCATAGATCTAGATTGATATTTAAAAATACAAGTTCATTTAAAAATAACTTTCATAAAATTTATTTAATATAAATTATATGTATTTAACACATCTTGTACACAATTTTATTTGCAGGGCTCAGCACATCCATTAGAGCAGGATCGTTCTCATTCAGATAGCCATTCGACTAGGAGTAGACATTCATATTAGGCCATGCACACTAGATTTTTGATCTTTACCACATGCATTTGCTTATACATGATGATCTTTAGTATTTGAGATTTGATGATCTCTAACTTACATTTGCTTATATGATATACATACATTTGCTTATTTGTTGATCTTTAGTATTTGACATTTGATGATCTTTAATTTACATTTTGCTTATATGATATGTACATATATTTCTTATATGATATATACATACATTTGTCTCTTTTCTTATAATATGTGTTATGTTTATATGTATTGAATCCCTTTACATGTATGTACATGTGTTTGCTTATGGTTTAAACATGTTTACACATAATATATGTATGCATTTGCTTTAAATATTCAATATACATACATGTTTTCTTATTTTATGATCTCTTACAACTTACATTTCCTTATATTCAATATACATTTGATCTCTAGTAGAATTTTAGGGAAATCAATGCCACTTTATAATTAAGTTCATTCATGTTGATCACAATAAATATATTTTTTTAAATGACTTAAGCAACATGAACCATTGAGTTGAGAACAAGATATAATATTTTTGACAAGTAACTCTAAATTCAATTCAAATATAATTAAGAAAATTCAATTCAAATTATACCTCTATTATACGTTTTTGACAAGTAACTTGAAATTCAATTCAAATATATAATGAAAATTTAATTCAAATTATACCTCTATTATACATTTTGACAAGTAACTTGAAATTCAATTCAAATTATACCTCTAATATACATTTTTGACACTTTAACAAAATTCTAAAATTACTAGATATGTTGTACATACCTATGAATTAAATAACAACAAACTCCACAATGAAATAACTTGTTTGTTTACTACTTGATTCATTTAAACTAGGATCTATTTATTCCATGTACACTAGAATAATTTTTTTCCCATCCTAGATATGCATATAAATAGAAGCTTATTTTTCATTATTCTGGATATCAAATTGCAAGATTAATTGTCATTTATATCACTTGGAGTGCAGATTTTGGAGAAGAAGTTTTTGCACATTTATCAAGGAGGCAAATATTGGAGCTCGAAAACTTTTCATTTTTATCAATCAAGGAAAAAAATGGAGGATAATTTAACTAAGTTGGTAGAGGACTTGTTTTGAGTCATCTTTAAGTTGAAGAAGAAAATGGGACAACAATGAAAAAGAATAAATGCATCTCAACAAAAATTGTCAAAAGAAGAACATAAGAGGCATGAAAAAAACTTGGAAAATTATCATAGAAAGAAACAAGGTACATGCTTGTTTCTTCTCTCTCTCACTCTCAAGTGTGTGTTTAGGAATTTTAATTTGAAAAAACATGAGTATTCATTTGATGGGATAGAATCCATAATTTGTGCATTACTCCACCCAATAATTTGGTTAGTACACCTAAACATAAATTTGTATGTGCATACATTTTGCATTGGATTTCTTATTAAAATTAGAAATGTTTAATGTATGACCATTTTTCAACTTACAATACCCCAACTTAAAATGTACTCTTAAACTAAAATATTGTACATTAAATCCTTCCCTACAAACCTTACACTTATCTTTTACCAATACCTTTGTTTAATGTTTTTGTCATGACATTATCATTGTTGAGTATTGCATCTACACAATTTTCTCTTTACTTTGTTCATGAAGAAGAAAATGATAGTGTACTTCAATACATGCTTAAGTTCTCCAATGAAACCTTAAATTTTGTGTCCCTCACTATGCCACTTTGATTTTCATAATTTTTTCAACCACATTAATTATTTTATGGCTTTGCAAATTCCTATATATTCTAACTTTGCACTTTGAAAGAAACCATTATTTTTTCTTAATTATTCATGAAACTACACCTTCATGTACAATGAAGTAGAATTCTAATGTTGATATTTGGTGATCAATATCCCCTATCCAATCTACATTGCAACATCTAATTAGCTTAATATTTTTCTAAACTCCCATTGAATTTAATCTAATGATCAATAGTTTGTTAAAAATATTTTTTAAATATTTTAATAAATGCCCAATTCTAATCTCTAGAATTATTTGAAAATTAGAACTCAAATTATATACTTAAAGCCAATGCAATGTTAGGTTTTATAGAGACTAACACATGTATACATCAAAACTCAAGCTATATGGTTCCAAGGAATAATAGTTATATATGATAGATTATTCTTTAAATTATGTCTTAACACACATTTGTTTTGAAGGTTTCTAACCATGTCATTGCACTTGAATGACTATAAATACTTTTAAATGTCCTCAAGTCATCTTGGTCATGCAAGTTGCAATGTTTATATGATCCTTGACTTCAATT
>VDFB02169535.1:0-32546 GCA_007258455.2 Sequoia sempervirens | reverse complement strand
ATGGCCCAAGTCTCACCGACATTCAATTTATGCTTTGATCAGTAAGACACAAATGATCTCAATATGACTTATTCTGATGAACATTATCTTGCTGATAGGATCACATTTTCACTGAGACTGTGAATTGCATCATGCCAATATGAATCCTCAACTGAAATCTTATTGGTAAGACATTCCCGATCTCTTGCCGATAGATTGCAAAAAGACATACATTAGTATAAAATGCTTTATGGATCGGTGAGGCCTGCATCATGTTACCCTGATATGGTTTATACATTCAAATGCTTAGGGCCAAGTGAATTCTATAGGACCAAATGATAAAATATGGGCAAATATGTTATGAAGAAGGGATTCCTATGCTTATGGTATGGGCTTCTTAGGAAATACATAAGTATAGACAACCATAAAATTTTCAAAAATTTATAGTTCTAATAGTGGCTCTATCTAGGGATGAACAATCATGAGATCATTGCAAGGATCCAGATCTTTGGATGAGCAAACCAAAATTTCAAGATTATGGACTAGTGAGTAGGATGGAATGAATGGAAATGGAGATTAACATGATCCTATACTACTGTACATGGAAAGATTTATTTTGAATGAAGGAATGTCAAGATTGTCCATGTACTGGAAATTCTTGTTCCTTTTATTTCCTAAACTACTATGCATGGAATTTTTTTTTGAGAGGATTATCAAGAGTTGTCCATGCATTGGAAACCCTTAATCCTCATCATTTTTCAAGAGAAAAAGTGCTTCAAGAATTTCCCATGTACAGGAAACTCCTGTTCTTCACTAGTCATGTTTTGTAAATAATATGATTCTTCACCTCCTTTGCCAACAACAACAAAGGGTCCCAACCACAAGGTTTCAAACTTCTCGTGCTTTCCCTTCTCCTGACACCTTGCATTCCACATTAGCACCAAATCATTTTCTTCAAATTTTCTATCTTTTTCCCTTTTATCAAACAAATACTTCATTTGTGCCTAGAAATTCACATTCTAGTTTTGAGCTACTCTTCTTATCTCATCAAGCTCTGCCAGTTGCTCCATTCTTTCCTCCATTGGCTCTAGAATTTTTATATCTTCCTGAAGGATAAATTTTTAAACTAGTAACAAATTTTGTAAAGGCATCCTAGCTTGTGTTCCATATACCAATTCAAATGAGGACTTTCCAATTTCCTTTTTCACAGTTATCTTATCATTCCACACAACCATCTTCAATTTTGAATCTCGAGCCTTCTTATTCCCACCTAGCATTCTCCTTATGATTTTTAGAAGACTTTTGTTGCTAGACTCTTCCTGACCATTATCTTGCAGATGGTAAGGAGCTGCATAAGAAAGAATGATACCATGTGTACTACAAAAATATTTGAATTCATCAGATCTGAAACACATCCCATTATCTGTAATCAATCTTAATGGTGTATCGAATCTAGTAATAATATTGTCCATTAAAAAATTGATCACAACTTTACTGGTTGCTTGCTTGGTTGGAACTACCTCTACCCATTTAGTGAAATAATCAGTAGCTACCAGTATCCACTTATGTCCTCCACTTGATTTATCTTGTATCTCCCCAATAAAATCAATTCCCCACTGATGAAAAGGGGCTTCAACCTACAAATTTCTAAGTGGTAAAGCTCCTTGATACTTCATTTTCCCTAAAAACTTCTAGTATGCTTCACATCTTCTTACATATGAAAAAGAATCATTGAAGAGTTTTGGCCAGTAATAACCTACCCTGAGAATCTTATGTGCAGTTGTCTTTATAGAATAATGGCCTCCATAGACCCCTTCATGCATCTCTCTTAAAATGTGCTTGGCTTGTGACTCATCTAGACATAATAGCAACATCCAGTCCCTATTTTTCCAAAAACAAATCACCTTCCATGAACACATATTTTGACGCTTGCAACTTTAGAGTTATTCTTTGATTATCACTTAATCCTTCAGGGCACTTCATGTGTCTAAGGTAATACATGATGTCTATATACCAAGGAGTATACTCAATACTTGCAATTGCATTAATCGCCTCCACAAACCCCTTCATGCATCTCTCTTAAAACGTGCTTGGCTTGTGACTCATCTAGACATAACAACAAAATTTCGTCCTTGTTTTTCTAAAAGAAATCACCTTCCATGAAAACATATTTTGACACTTGCAGCTTCAGAGTTCTTCTTTGATTATCACTTAATCCTTCAGGGCACTTCATGTGTCTAAGGTAATACATGATACCTATATACCAAGGAGTATGCTCAATACTCGCAATTGCATTTCCTTCATCTTCTACATTGCAAATTTGATTTGCTTCAATATTTGTTTTTGCCATTAACTTGGCCAAGCCTTGACCTCTTACTAATTGGTAATTTGTATTTCCATATCAAATTCTTGAATTTTATTAATCCACCTGCATCTCTTTCCTGTTACTTTTGACTGTGTCAAGATAGCTTTAATAGCTGTATGAGAGACATAGGCAATCGCCTTAGCTCCAACAAGATACGGTCTAAAAGCTTTTGTAGCTTTCACCAATGCAAACACTTGTTTTTCCATTATATCGTATTTCAATTCTGACCCCTACAATGACTTGCTGAAAAAAGACACAGGCTGCTCATGACCTTCTTCATTCTTCTGCAACATAATAGCAGCTATAGTGTGCAACGAAGCAAATGAAAATATTTGAAAGGGTTTTGAAAAAAATGGAGATTTAAGAACATGGGCTTCTTTGATGGCCTTTTTGATGGATATAAAAGCTTCCAGTGCTTCTATAGTCCAATCTACTTTTTGTCCCTTCCTCAACATCTTTGATATGGGATTAATAATTTTAGCAAAATTAGACACAAACCTCCTAACAAAGTTGATCTGTCCAAAAAATGACTAGATGGACTTGACAGTTTTAGGAATAGGGACTTTATCTATGGCCTCAACCCTCTCAGGATCTATTCTAATTCCCTCCTTTGACACAATATGTCCTAAGAGTTTTCCCTCTGTGACTGCAAAATGAATTTTTTTAGGGTTCAGGCTAATACCATATTCTAAAGCCTTAATGAATATTGTTTCCAGATGTTCTACATGATCTTCAACCCTTTTTGAATAAGCAGTAAGGTCATCTTGATATACCACCATTATAGCATTGATCAAGTCTGCAAATGCTACGTCCATAGCTCTTTGAAAGTTTGCTCTTGCATTTGTAAGACTGAATGGCATTCTCACATAAACATATGTTCCCCATGGGGTTGTAAAAGTTGTCTTATATTGTTCAGATTCTTTAACTTTGAACTGGTTATAACCTGAAAACCCATCCATCATAGATACAGCTCACCCTATTACCTTATGTAGTACAACATCCATATTAGGTAGAGGGTAATTATCCTTGAGGGATGCCACATTCAGATTTCTGAAGTCCATACATAATTTGATATCCCCATTCTTATTTCTCATAGGAACTAGGTTCGAACCCCATGTTGAATGCTTGATTGGTTTAATGATACCCCCATCTCCAAGCTTTGCCAATTCTTCCTGCATTTTTGGTTCCAGTGTTGGGTTAATAGGTCTTTGCCTCTGCCTAAATGGATTTACATCTAGTTTCAACAAGATTTCATGTTGAAACAAATCTTCCCTGTATTCTTTAAGATCTTCATAAGACCATGCAAACACATTTTTATATTTTCTCAATAATGCAATCAACATTCTTTGAATTGTCGGGCTTATTTTCCTCCCAATGTACACCTTTCTTGGTGCCAGCTCAGTCCCTAAATTGACCTCTTCAATATCCTCCCTCTTGACTGGTGTCTGCTTCATGAGGGACCGATCACTTCCATCATATACCCTCTCCAATGCTACTAGCCCTTTGGGAAGCTTATTAGTTCTAAGCTGTAAGATCTTCTTCCTGAATATTGTCTGCTTTCCATCTGTTTCTTCTACAAAAACATTGAAATCAATTTCTTGAGCTTCATATTGATCTATACAGTGAAGAAATTTCAAGAGGTCAACATCGTCATTAAAAACCTGCCAACTATATATATATATATATTGTTAGGCACATCGGGTCTTGTTTTGAACTCAATTTGTGACACTCCAACCAATGTAATGTCATCTCTTCTTAGTGCTACATTGGCTAAAAATTCTGCCATTATGTTTTTTGACCTATCAATCCACTCAATGGAGAAAGCATCAAATAACTCAATTGTGTCCCATACAACATTCCTGTATTGCTTCAACCTCTTGTGTTTTTCTGCATATTTTGATTTAACTTGAGAAACAACTTGGCTTCGAGAATCCTAAAGCTTGACTAGCAACTTGATTTTATGTTTTACAACCATTTACAAAACCTATTAATAAAGCTTCATATTCTTCTGTGTTGGAACGTACATTCAAATGCCAGCAAAATGAATATTTAAATGTAACTCGCCGGGTGAAACAAATACTATTCTGCTCCATTACCTTCTTGGCTGCAAGCTCCATCAAAGTACATTTTCCACATGCCATCATAGTTTTTTGCAACATGCTTATCAATTGGATCAACATTGACTAATTCTGGCTAGGCTAGTTCTATCTTAAAATTTCCAAGATCCACATCACAAAAGCAATTGACTTGATCTTGAGGTACACAATCTACAATTGAGTTCATCCTTGGCTCCCTGTACAACTTAACTTCCTGACCATTCACTGGAATTTTCACATAAGATAAATCAAATTGGACATTTCCCCCAACTATTGTCATCCACTGTCTTGATAGAAGCATCCCAAACTGAGGAGGGGTATCAATTATAGTTATATCTATATTATAGGCCACCTGAGGATAAGCAGCTAGTTTGATTTCAAAATCTTTCATAACACCTACTACTAGAACATGCCTGCTATCCATTGCATAGCACTTCCCTTCATTAGTATCTACCCACATGCCTAGTTGTTTCATAACTCTAGCTAGCATGATATTGATAGTGGCACTGTGTAGACACATAAAATTGTCCTAGGCTTGCAATATGTAGATTATTCAACATTTGCCCTTTCATTCTTAATAATTAAGTAATTTTTAATTATTTAATTATTTTCTAAAGTCATAATTCTTCTATTAATTAAGTAATTTTACTAATTATTTAATTCATTCCATTTATCATTTATTTCTCCTTGATTATTAAATAAATAAATTTTATTTATTTATCTAATGTAATCATTAATTATAAAGTCTTCCTTTAATTAAAATAAAATTTCTTAATTTATTTAATTCCTTTGTCATTTATTCCTCTTGATTATTAAATAAATAAATTTTATTTATTTAATTAGATCACTAAGCAAATTCCCTTCTTTTAAAAATTAAATAGATTCTAATTGATTTAATTTTTGTCCACTTTCCACTATAATTAAATAATTATTTTAATTATTTAATTATTCATTAGCCTCTTCTCTCATTAAATTAAATAAATTTAATTTATTTAATTTAGTCCACTCTCTTGAATTTTGAATTAAATCATTATTTAATTCAAAATGATTCTTTTTGTCACATTCCTCTATAATTTAATAATATCTTTATTATTTAATTATTCACTGGTCACCTGGAATAAATAAATTTTATTATTTAATTTCTCCAGCAACCTCTTTGTCCGTGCCAGCCTTATCTTCCAATTTAATTCTTGACTTTTGACTTCTCATTTAATTTCGATCGTTGATTGAATTATTTCATAATTCAATCTCCACCCCTCATTCTTACCTGTTGCCCTAATTTTGACCTAACCCTAATGCACACATCAACATTCAATCTTAAGCATTGATCTTAGGGTTCTTGTCATCTTTTCATCCTAGCCACACATTCAAAATTGCAATTTTCATAAAAGGGCAATTTTGTTTCGACCTGCCCCTTAGCTCTCTTGACTTCTTGCACTCTTAGTCTCTCATGTTTAGATTTCAATTTATGCTACTAGTCTTATAGTCATAGTCACTTACAGTCATAGGCATTTTAGTCCATTATAGGGACATTTTATTTTCTGCAAATCCTTCAACACTTGCATAGGGCTTAGTCTTTAGTCATAGTGGCTCACATAAATCTGAGGGCATTTTTATTTATCTACAAGCTAGGAGGTGTAACAAAGGTTAATCATGGAAGGTGGAGACTTAGGGTAACTTCATCCCTTTTGTCTTCACATTACTTCCTTTGTACTTTGTTACTTCATAGGAATTTTATTGTTATTGTGCTAACCCCACTTAATAACATTTTAGGATTTTCCCTTGATTACATTGGTGAATCTGACATATTTTAACACATTTTGAGAAATCTTGGAGTTGGATCTTTTTAT
Source organism: Sequoia sempervirens (assembly GCA_007258455.2). Lineage (NCBI taxonomy): Eukaryota > Viridiplantae > Streptophyta > Pinopsida > Cupressales > Cupressaceae > Sequoia > Sequoia sempervirens. The sequence continues at coordinate 26,256 of VDFB02169535.1, read as the reverse complement.
TGCAGGTTTTGTTAGCTTTTTGTTGCAGGTTTGGCATCATTTTTGGACAAAACCCTAGTTTCCAAGGATTCGACCATATCTTTCACACGGCTTTGTATTTTCTCACAATTTTTTTTCTGCAGGTCGAGAACACCATCAAGAGCTCTCATTCCAAAAATCAGATTTTTTGGATCTGTTTTTCATTTTTTATAATTATTTTTCTGTTGTTAATAAAAAATTAATTTCGGGAGTAAATAATCAAATTTTTCAGATATGTTTACATTTCTGGAAAGCTATTTTAATTGTGATAGGGGTCTACTCTTTAGTTTTTAAATTTGGATGTGAAATTATTAGTCAAAAAATAGAGTTTTTGAAATTAGGGTTTAAAACAAATTTGCTTAGATCTCACTCATGGTTGCCGATCTGATCACAATTTTTTTTTTCAGATTTGGAATGATAGAATACGACTTCAGTAAAAAAATCAGAATTTTTGGAGCTATTTTTTATTTTTTATAATTTTTTTATGATTTTTCATAAAAAATTAATTTCTGGCGAAAAATAGGGAATTTTTCTGACTTCTTTACATTTTTGGAAAGCTCTCTGAAAAATAATATCAGTCTATTCTTTGATTTTGTATTTTTCAGATAAATAATGTCTTCAAATAATCGAATCTAATTCGGCTATGTGAAAAATATGTATATGAAATTGCAATTTTCTAATGAGTTTATTTTTTTTTCATGGCTGCATTATGATATTATTTCTTTTGATTTTGTAGGTGATCATAAGGAGTTTTAGTGGCAGAAATATCATTCATACACAACAAATTGGAAAGCGAATAATCAGGTGCACATATCCCATCTTCCATTTCTTAATCTTGTTTGTCACACATTTCAATTTGGGGCATAAAATTAATCCTTGTTTGCAAACACATTTGGACTTGGGCTCTTAAAAATGAATTTTGTCTTCAATCACATATCAAAATTGGGTCTAAAATGAACCATTGTCTTCCTACACATTTGAATTGGGGTTAAAAAGAACATGTGCTTCTATTGTTTGCATACAAACATTTCATTTCTAAGGGAAATTAATCGTTGTGAGTGTGAATCAAGTGCATGTGTGATCACAAACACCTCACTTGATTTGCTTTTGTCAAACCCTTCATAGGAGGCCTGCTAGGGGATTTCATCACCCCTAGGGACGACCTCAATCGAAGTGTGAATCGAAAGACACGCTTGTTTGAAAGTTAAAATCTTGTCACTCTTGGCTAAGCCCCAAATAACTTTATACCTTTGGGAAGTGAAAGTGAAGGGTGGGTTACCCCTTTCTCTCGGCTGTGTGGCAGGATTTTTCTTTCAAATTCTTCCTTAGTCAACCTTGTGCAATCTAGCTAGAGACCTAATTGGCCATACCCCACTTGACTAGTCATAGGGCTTGTTGTTGTGTATTCAAGTGCTTGATTAATCATAACATTTAATCTTGGAAGACAAACTTATCATTGTGCTTGGTGTGTGTGTTTATGCATTTACATGTAAAATCTTGTGTTTGATATTGCCCAAGTCAAACTTCCAATAAAATTTTTCCACATCGTCCAAGTCATCCAATCTTGTCATTCCACATCATATCCTAATCATAGTCATTTCTTTCATCCAATCAACATCATTTTGCACCATGACAACATTTGAAGACATAGCACTAGAGCTTATTCACATGCTTCATAAAGCTCAAACAAATCAAACACCTTTAGACCAACAAATCATTCAAAGCACCCATAACGTTATCCAAAAACTTCAAACCAACCAATCACCACAAATGCAACAACTCATAGCACAAATCCAATACCTCATGGCCAATTGTCAAGTCCAACAAGCGCATTATCAAGTCCAATCACCATATCAACACATTTCACATCAACCTAATGTGTCACCTATATCATCATATCAACCTCATCCATCCACATATCAAGTTTCCCCTTCGTCAACCTATCACAACTCTTCTAATTTCAACTCTTATCCACATCAATCAACCTTTCAACGGTCATTATCCTATTCAACCCCTCAATCATCATTACAACAACAAATCATATCACAAGTCCAAACACCATTTCAACCTCAACACATTCAACCACAATCCTATATGTCACCTTCATCATCATGCCAACCTAACACATCTATCTATTATGACAATGCCACATCAACATGTCCACCCATATCACAACAACAACGTAACTTCCCAAGTCCACCTTGGCAACAACATCAAGAACCTTTAAGTCTTAATGCCACCTTTGACAAGGGGAACACCAATCTAGTCCATACACCCTTACCACCATCCAATCAAATGCTTATCCCTAATCCACCATGTCCTAGTCCTAATCCATTGGCCTCTCCACCTTCTCACCCATCAAACTCTTCATTACCCCCACCATCATCTAATCCTCCATCAAATCAATCCCTTACATTTAGATATTTAAAACATAAATTGATGGCATTATCTAAATCCACCAATCCACCTACAAAGGATGTGACCCAAAGGCTACAAGAAAGGAATCAATTGCCACCATGTCATTCAACACATATACTTGAACATACAAAAGAGTCCTCAAACGTCATGCCAAGTCCTTCAAGTCAACCATGTCATCCACAACCCCTTGAGCCAAGTCAAGAGTCTCCCCTCATAAGTCCAAGTCACCCTCTTTCATGCTCCTATGTTGTTGACCATCAAGAACATGTCAAGTCTCTCCAAGAGTCATCCCCTTGCACCTCCATTCAAGCAACCCAAGAGGCATGTCAAGAGCCTACTCCTAAGCATGTGGAAACATCAAGCCCTAGTCCTAATCAAGATCATATCATTTTCATCCAACCTGTCCATAATCTATATCTTTTCTATGATCAAGATGATATCCATAATGATGAAGATCCTATCAATGAGCAACTTGATCCTATACCCATCCATGAGCAAGATATTCCAATTTCACCACCACCTAGTCCTATCCATGATCCATTGACATCCACTCCCCTTGATGAGATACTTGCCTCCCAAGCTAGTATAGAAGATCAAACAAATACCTTGGATCTAAGTGAACACAATGCTAATCAAGATCCTAATGATCCCCCATCACCCATTATCGACCCCATTGCAAGTCCTCCATCATATCCACTTGGTCTTTCCAATAAGGAACTTGTGTTTAGTGTTCCACCTACACCTAGTCCCATTGTCCATTGCATACCCCAAAGACATCAATCTCAAGATGTTGGTACTTCCCCCATGTCTCCTAAGTCCACCTCCTTCCATCATAAATCCTACCATACACCTAAGACATATGTTGCCATTCCACCACCGTCATCCTACAAATGTCAAAGGCATGTGACCATACACCTTCCTCCATCCAATTTACCACCATTACTTCCAACTCCTAATACCCCTCCATCCGCTTTTCCACCATTACTTCCAACACCTAATATTCCAATCATTCATAAATACCCTAAATATCCTAGTCATGACCAACAAATGCACACATTGTGTAAACATAAAGCTTCCACTCATTCCATCCACCCCATGGGATTCAAAAATAAAAATTTGGATGCCTCTACACATAAAGTCAAAAATTCTAAAGGTCTTAATGCCTTAGAATACAATTTCAAAAAGTCAAAGCCAAATACATCTAAAAATCTATATAAGCCCATACCTCCAAAAGAAAAGTCTAAAAACAAAATGGTTTGGGTACCTAAGCAAAACAAAATCAAGTCAAATGAGACATCCATGTCACAAAAATCCCAACTGTCCCCCCCCATCCAAAATGCACATTCCATTCAAAAATATCAAAGTCCTAAAACCCACAAGCCAAATAAAAGTCATAAAAATACTAAGTCTATGTGGGTACCTAAAGCACTTCATCACCCATCTCCTAAGCAAACATCTCCATTGCTTCCTACACCTTGTCCACATCAAAAGCTTCAATGTTTATCACAATGTGTGCAACCATTGGTCATGGTTCCCTTCCATTTCACAACAATTCCACATACCTCCATCTCCTTGCCCTTCACCCATTATCCCACATATCTCCCCTATCATATCCCTATGGTCTATGCTTTTGGCTAAGCCTCCCTATTCATCTTTTGCATAAGTCCTACATAATCCACTATCTTCCCTACATAATCCACATCATAATCCATCATCTATCTAATCCATCTCCCTTTCATGTCATCCCTTACCAACATCTATGAGCATAATGACATTTGACATGGTCCATGCAATGACATCTATCTCTAGTGGGACTATCACCTTTCATGCAACTAGACACTTTAGTCCCTCCTAGTCCAAAAGTAAAAAAGTCAAAACAAAAAAAAAGTCAAAAAAGAAAAAAAGTCAAAAAAAAAAAAAGTAAAGAGAAATCCCTTCATCCAATGGTGAAAACCGGTAAACAGGTGCCTTGGATAAGTACCATGATGAAAACCTGGCAAACGCATCATGTGTAGTTTGATCTTCTATGTCACTTACACTTGGGGGCACAATGTCTTATCTATCCAACCTATCATTTTTATGTCATATCATTTCCATCCTACCTACCATCTTTAGCCATCATACCTACCTATCATATTGGGTCCACTTATCCACTATTCTCCTTTTGATCTTGATGAAGATATAGGGACAAAGTGTTGAAACATGTTTTTTGGGTATCTCTTGACATACCTCATCCTATCTAAACCAATCATATCATTATCCTATTGTCATCAGCTTTGTCACGAAAAATCCTAAGTCTTGTACCTAGAATGGGGCATGTCATTCCTATGCGACATAGTCTTTGGAGATCACATCCTTGCTCTCTTATGCATACATCCATTTCATCCATTAATCCCATTTATCTCCTTGCACCTAGACTTGGTTTTCCCCTTGTCATTGGTATCTAGCACAAAGGCTACCCAAATTTTCATCCATTGACACCTCAAAAATGTCAAAAATCCAAAAAAAATCATAAAATGACAAAAAGACAAAAAACATCATAAAATGTCCTTAAAAAAGACAAAAACATCATAAAATGTCCTGAAAAAAGACCTAAAAATCATAAAATGTCCAGAGAAAAACACAAAAACATCCAAATCAATGTCAAAGTCAATCACATGGAGTCAAAGTCAGTGATGTCAGTCAGTCCATGTCATTGTCGAACTACGTTGTCTCTGCGCATTTGCTACGTAGGCAAGGCCATCAGTCGATGAGTCCCCGAGACATTAGGTCAGTCCTTTTAGGTTGGTCAAAATAAAATCATGGCATTTGTCACAATCATCACATCGGTCAAATAATTCAGATAGTCAAACTCGAACACAAGACAGTCATTTGAAACGTCAATGTCAAAATTGGTCAAAATTAGACAACATAGTCCAATCAATCATACAGTCAACATCAGTCAACTTGCCAAAACACATTAGTCAAAACAATGTCAATCTCATCACTCTTTGGTCCTCTTCAAGATGTGTCCTTCTTGGAGTTAGACCTCATCAAAATGTCCTTTTCCTTTTTCAGGATGTGTCCTTCCTGACAATAGGCCCCGCCAAACCGTCAACACCGTCAAATTGGCAAAACTCTTAAACTGCCAAAACTGTCAAATCAAACAAGAATTCAATCTTTGGCAAACAAACATTAGCAAACAAAATAAAATGGCTGTTAATCTTTCTGGTCTATCTTGTCTTATCTTTTGACTATCTTGGCTATTTTGTCTTATATTTTCATCTTGTCCTTTTGGTCATGTTACTAGCTACCTCAAGGATGTCCCATGAAGGATTTAGAGGTGCGATGACGTCTCCTGGCCTATTTTATTTTCTTTGAATGCTGTTTGTGGATTGTCTTGACAAAAAGACTAGGGCAACATGACCCTTAGTATGAGTTAGGACATTCCTTGTCTGTGACTATCTATTTTTCAAGTGGATGACCTTGCACACCTTGGACTACATCATACCATTGTGTTTGTTGTCCATTTGTGTCATTTTTACCTCCCAATGATGATTAAGAGCAATAAATATTAGTCCTATGGAAATGTTTTGAAGGATTTGGTCTAGGAACTAACATGCATCTTCTTTAGTCTTGTCATCTTCTCTCACCCATCTCATATAGGCATTGCATCCATATCATCATCCATATCTTTTGCACTAACATTTCTTTGTCTCTTCATATTCTAGTCTTCTCATCAATTTCGAGAGCACACTCATGTTCTTGGAACCTATCTGTCCTCTCAAGGGGGCATACTGTGAACCCTCCTCGTCATTCTTCCTATCTTATTTTGCACTAGGGCATATTCTCGACTTATTTTCTTTGTCACAATGCGACATGCTACATTATGACAAAGAGGGGCAAAATGTAGACACATAAAATTGTCCTAGGCTTGCAACTCTTAGATTATTCAACATTGCCCTTTTCATTCTTAATAATTAAATAATTTTTAATTATTTAATTATTTTCTAAAGTCATAATTCTTCTATTAATTAAATAATTTTAATTATTTAATTAATTCATTTTTATCATTTATTTCTCCTTGATTATTAAATAAATAAATTTTATTTATTTATCTAATACGTCATTAATTACCTAAAGTCTTCCTTTAATTAAATAAATTTCTTAATTTATTTAATTCCCCTTTTGTCATTTATTCTTCTTGATTATTAAATAAATAAATTTTATTTATTTAATTACGTCACTAAGCAAGTCCCCTTCTTTTAAAAATTAAATAGATTCTAATTTATTTGATTTTTGTCCATTTTCTACTATAATTAAATAATTATTTTAATTATTTAATTATTCATTAACCTCTTCTCTCATTAAATTAAATAAAGTTAATTTATTTAATTTGGTCCACTCTCTTGAATTTTGAATTAAATTATTATTTAATTCGAAATGATTCCTTTGTCACATTCTTCTATAATTTAATAATATCTTTATTATTTAATTATTCACTGGTCACCTGGAGTAAATAAATTTTATTATTTAATTTCTCCAGCAACCTCTTTGTCCGTGCCAGCCTTATCTTCCAATTTAATTCTTGACTTTTGACTTCTCATTTAATTTCGACCCTTGATTGAATTATCTTATAATTCAATCTTGGCCCTTCATCCTTATCATTTGCCCTAATTTTGACCTAACCCTAATGCACCCAGCAACATTCAATCTTAAGCATTGATCTTAGGGTTCTTGTCATCTTTTCATCCTGGCCACACATTCAAAATTGCAGTTTTTATAAAAGGGCAATTTTGTTCTCATTTGCCTCCCTCAGCTCCCTTGACTTCTTGCACTCTTAGTCTCTCATGTTTAGGTTTCAATTTATGCTACTAATCTTACAGTCATAGTCACTTACAGTCATAGGCATTTTAGTCCATTGTAGGGTTATTTTATTTTCTGCAAATCCTTCAACACTTGCATAGGGCTTAGTCATTTTGTCATAGTTGCTCATACAAATCTGAGGGCATCTTTTATTTATCTGCAAGCTAGGAGGTGTAACAAAGGTTAATCATGGAAGGTGGAGACTTAGGGTAACTTCATCCCTTTTGTCTTCATATTACTTCCTTTGTACTTTGTTACTTCATAGGAATTTTATTGTTATTGTGCTAACCCCACTTAATAATAATTTTAGGATTTTCCCTTGATTACAACACCAAATTCTATCATTCAATTCCTTAATAGTTTGTTGTTTATAAGTAACGTGGTGAAAATACCAACTTGTGGGAATTTACCAATACATCATTTAGACACACTTCTAGGATAATTACTCTCTTGCTTATTAACCATTTTAGTGGCCATCTGATTTTCAAAACTTGTACTTTTCTCATTTCCACTTGATATCAATTGAATTTCACTATCCCTATACTCCTTAATTTTCATCATCTCGAGCAGTGGGACAAACATTTTTACCTGAGATAATGCCTGAGAGAAATCAAAAGAAGAACCCTCTGCCTTAATTATTTTCTTTTGCTCTAATGTTTCTCCTTTGTTTTCTTCCTTCTTGAGAGGCTTCTTCTTTTCTTTGTATAACTCTTTATCCTTTTGAAAAAACTTATGTTCGTTCTTATCATGTTGCTATTTTTTTGTTTTCTTCAAAACTCCTAGTGTTACTTCTTTATCTTTCATGAATATTCCCCTAGGAACACTTTCCTTTTCATTCACTGTCCTATTTCTTAACCAATACTTTATCTTTGCTTGTTCAACTACAACAATGGTTAACCTCTTTATTTCCTCTTCAGTGGGTTTCCTCATATTACATTGAGCAAGCACCTCAACAGAGTGATGTTCTACAAGATTTTCTTCAGAATCAGAAAAAACTTGGTGTTCAGCCATGTGGACATTGCACCTTTGATTTGAAACATCATACTCACAACCTTCATTTTCTAAAGATGAATATCTCTCCTCGACAGGGTGAAAAAAATTTGAGGTCAAATACACTATGTGATCCTCTCCATTGTTACCTACTAACATTCCTTCTTCCTTCATTTCTCGAGCTACAACACAATGGTATGGGGAATGTGGTCCATCACAACCTTCACACCAGAGATTATTATTGACCATATATGCTCCCTTCTTCCTTAATGGATCAGGTGTTTCTTTATTCATAGGTCTATCTATTACAGGTTTTCCATCTTTCCAATTTGTATTGTAAGGCATGTCATGTAACAAAGGCCTCTCATTTGTGTACGTGTTCTCTTGTTTGTACTAATAATTATTGACTTGCTAAGGAACCCTAGGATTATCTCTCTTACTAACCATCCCAGTAGCTTTCCTATTGTTTTCAATGGTTAGTGCTATCTTTTGGGCTTCAGCTAAATCTCCTGGAAACCTATTTCTTAGTTCATACCCTATTTTTGGATCGGATCCATTCAAATAAATACTCAATGTTGTAGAGTCTGGAAAATTTGACCCAGGTGGTATCTTATTTTGCAATTTTTTGAATCTCCGGTTAAAATCATAAATTGACCCATTCTAATTTTTCTAAATCTGTACTAATTCATGAAAATAAGCATTTGGTGCACATAAGTTTCCATACTGTTCGAGAAATCGATCCTAAAATTCTTGGATAGAATCAATAGAAGTTGTTGGCAGGCTATTGAACCAATCTCTAGCTTCTTTGGTGAGTGACATCATGAACAGCCTCATATGTAAATCTTCATATGGTATATCCAAATCTTGGACAAAAGCATTAAAATTCCTCAAATGATCTTCAACAGTAATTGCACTACTCCATGTAAACTTAGGAACAAGACTTCTCCAACTGTTATCCATAGCGTAAGGATATAATTGAAACCCTATCAAATCAAATTGTCTAATCATTGATGTGTATTGCTGAGGGGGAGGGTTATGCAAGTGTTGATACTGGTACACTGGATTATTGTATTGTGTATGAAGATATGGCACATATTGTTGACCATGAGGTGGTTGGGCATTTGTATGTTGTGATGTGGTATATGGTGGATGGTTTGGCTACATGTATTGATTTCCTATCTGACTTTGAGGAGCCTTTGGCTGATATGAATGCCCTGCATAATTGTTTCCTTGCTGATGAGGCAGTAAATACTTTGAAAGACTAGTTGTTTGAGCCTTAATTTAGGCTTCCTGCAATTTCATGTCTTGAAGTTCCTTTATCTTTTGAAGCCTTTGTTGTTCCAATTCTACTTTTTCTCTTTCTACTTCTTGTCTTTGAAACTCCAACTGTATGTCTAATTCTTTGCCGTGAAGAACTCAAAATTTTCTTGAGGGGTTACATTATCAATGGGTTCATTTTGATTACCTTCCATTCTTTGATCATTTTCCTGTTGATACTTGACTCTTTCAGCTTCGAGTTTAGCATCAAATTCCACTTGTTTATGAGGATTATAAAAAGGATATATTTTTTCTTTAGGAGTACAAGGTTCTCCACTTGAACTATCTCTCCATGTATCATAACAGTCATATGTTTCACAATGTGGTCTTGATGCTTTGTCTTTGTTTTTTATGCACATGCCATCAGTTATCTTCTTACCCTTATCATCCTTATGTGTCCACTTACTGTTGCGACTAGGACCTCCTTTGTATTGGGATCTTCTACGATTCATGTTGAATTGATGCAATGTTCTTGTCAGAGTCGCCACTCACTTTGTTAAAAGTGAGAAAAAATGAAATTATTCTTAATTTTATCCCCAGTGGAATCACTTTTTCTAAAATTTCTCAAATTATGAATCTTTCTTCAATGACTCTATATGATGGTCTTCAATCAGATATTATACACTCCCCAGTGGAGTCGCCAATTTGTTAGCTCTCAAAAACGCAGGTTTGAACCACGAGAGATTGCCAAGCTCTCACAACGTTTCAGGGTAATAGATAAGGCCAAATGAATAGAACCTTCTACTCTTCAGGCACTACCAGACCTAGGCGAGTGTACCTATGACAATGAAGCAGGCTTGACTTTTGTTTATTCCTTAGAGTAATTTACCCATAATGGCAAATGGAAGTGGATAAATGAGTTTTATTTTGGTATAAATTGTATAAGCAATATCAAGGATAGAATCTAATATGTTCATGTGTAAAATGAATAAAACCTAACAATGAAATGGTAGAGACTAGTGCCTTATTGGGTGTGCGGAGTCAAATGAAAGATCTGAAATAAGTAACTTCTTTCTGGCATATACTCTAATTGTTTGGCATATAAATTTAAGTTTATAACTGATATAAACATGCAATAATATGATTACAAAGCTCTTCTCAATTATCCAAATGAGATTTCCTAATTACTATGATTGATCAAAAGGATTTAATCTTTCCTTGAAAGAACCAATTAATCCAACCATACAGATACAACAAGTGTGCACTGATAAACTAAAAAATGTTCTTGACATATCAATTTAAATAATTAGAAAACATCAACCTTGGAGACAACTTTAGCAATACTTTTAATTAACACAACAAACAATTGATACTAGAAAATACATCACCAAATTAAATGAATTTCATTGATATCTCCATAGTTTCATACATGCATCATAGTCTCAAAATTGTAAGACATTCTGATCTACTATATTTTTTATTTCGCTCTCTGCTAGCCTTATCCCCAAGTCAAGAATGGGTTTTTATACATGAGCAAGACTTAAGGGTCGATCCTTTCTTATTCAACTATGGGGAAAAAGATTTTACCATGTTCACTGAATACTGCCGCTAAGACATCCTGCAGTCTCTGACCGCCGGAGTCCTCTCGGCAGTCAATAGATCATATATATTGCCTTGGTGTCATGCGGTTTGACCCGGCGATGCGAGTCTCGGTATTTCTATCCCTTAAGTCTTAATTGTCACTATGACTCCCAGCGGTGCAAACCTATCTTTGATTTTAAATTGGGCAAACATTCGCTTAAACACATACGTTGCCTTGTTGAAATATTTCCTTTGGTTTGTTTTTCTGATCTTGAGGACTCAATGATTTTTACGCCTGTGAAACAGCACTCGGTATGACTCTCATATCTCTCTCGTGAAGTTTGTCTTGTCGATGATCAAAATATGTAATTCTTTTTACCAATGAAATCCTGTTGTTGTGACATACGGGGTCAGCAAGACTCCCTGAATTCACCCTGATGACATCAACTGAATCCTTCTTTACTTTATCAGAAAAACTAGATGAATGCTACTGGACGTTACTCTGATGGCCCAAGTCTCACCGACAGTCAATTTATGCTTCAATCGGTAAGACACAAGTGAGCTCGATATGACTTATTCCGATGAACATTATCTTGATGATAGGATCACAGTGTCGCTGAGACTGCGAACTAGATCATTCCAATATGAATCCTCAACTGAAATCTCATCGGTAAGACATTCCCGATCTCTTGCCGATAGACTGCAAAATGATATACATTAGTATAAAATGCTTTATGGATTGGTGAGACCTGCATCATGTTACGCCGATATGGTTTATACATTCAAAAGCTTAGGGCCAAGTGAATTCTATAGGACCAAATGATAAAATATGGGAAAATATGTTATGAAGATGGGATTCATGTGCTTATGGTATGGGCTTCTTAGGAAACTCATGAGTATAAACAACTATAAAATTTTCAAAAAATTCGTTCTAACGTCTCATCATATTTCTAGGTGCACACATTTCATCATGCAACTTTCTGTTATGTTTTACATGCATTTTTAGGTCATTTAGTTAGAGATTGCATCATATTATGGTTAAACATTACATCTTGCATTTAATTTGTCTTTCCAAGTCATATTTTGGTGGTGAACCCCTCATTAGTTTACAATCAAACCCTAGGATATCCCTATTTCCATATCTCTTCCTCTTTTCCATTGACATCTATAGGGTTTCCCTTCAATGAGATAATTGCAAAAGTGGCTTTTTCTCTATGTCCTAAACCATACGAAAGCAATCATGCCATTTTCTATTATTTCATTTTGGTGAAGAGTGTTGAACCTAGTGATGACCCTAGTTCGACACTTTCTATTGTCCCTATGGCTAGTTGTCTACCTTTGGTATATAATGAACATGATTGGGGTGTGAATGACCTACTCTAGGCTAACTCACATGTTCCTTGCTAGTATTTTGCATTATTTCTTATTATTTTATGTGATTGCATGTGTGTGATGTGTTCCCCCACTCTTTTGTTTTGTTGATGTTCTCTCTCTTTGTGACATTCCTCCTTGTATCTTCATTCTTCTCTATGCGTAATTTATCTTTTTTGTCTTTTACTGTCTTCTTTGTCTGTGTTTTCATTTGGGGATGATGCAAGGCATCAAAACATTCATGTCTCTTCCATATTGACCCAAAGCTTTTATTTATCTTTCCTTGGTGTTTTCCTTTTTAGGATGATGCAAACGTCGAGACATTCATGTCTATCCTTGACCCAAAATATGAACCTTTTCTCTTTTCATTTGTCTGTGTTTTTCCTTTTGGGGATGGCCTTTGAAAATCAAAATTATTCATGTTTCTTCATGTTGACCTGAAATGATTTTCTTTATTTTCCTCTCTTGTGTATTCTTCTAGTTTCTATGGGCTGAGGGAGATGATGATAGTTGAGCTCTCTAAAAACATTATAGTAGAACATACTATTTAAAATCAATAGATCCCTTATGTATACGGAATTTCATTTTGGGGGTAACCCCTCCCTATTCTTTTGCATGACATAGCTTTATTTGGAAACATATGACTTGGCTATGTAGTGCTTTCCAAGTTGGCTATGATGTCTTCTTTATTGTTAGAATTTATCATTTGCTAATTTAAAGTAATTTCTCACAGTATGGTGTTTAGCAATTTCTTTAAAGTGGGGGCATACATTAGCAGTATTCTTTTTCACTTTTATTTTTCATGTTTCATGGTGTAGTATTTTTACTTCATACAATTTTCCTTTTGCTTTGTGGATGACATTGGTTGTGATGTCCTTCAAGAGCGTGATCTCTCTTAACACATTATATTCCTCTTAGTGGCTTGATGCAACACATTGCATCACCTAAGTTGTGAATTTTCTATTATTTTATTAGTCCTCTCTTGGAGACATTGGGCACAATGTTCCCTAAGTAAAGATCTCATATGAATTAAGCAAGATTCCTTTGAACATTCCTGGTGCAGGAGCACCAATCCATTTCAATGATTTTTCTCTAGTTGTCTCATGAAGAGTTGAGTCTAGGTTGTTTGGGTCTAGGTAGCTATGAATGTTTGATTTCAAATAAGGTACATTGAGACCTTTTTTATTTAATTAGAAAGCTTTGGGGTCTTTTGGGTCTATATTGTGAAAGTTGCAAATTATGTTGAAAAGTTGTCAAGTTTGACAAAAGTTGCCAAGGAGGGTCAAATGCCAATTTTCTTGTGTGAGCTCATGTTCCTAGGATGAATAAGGTCTAAATATACCATTCCTAATGTTTTAGGTGAATAGGAAATTCAATTTGCAAATAATGCAAAAGTGCTAAATGTTGTCATCAAAAATTGTGAAACGTACAACTTTGTGAACCCCAACAGTCATGGGGAGTTTGAAAGTTGGTTGAAGGTTGTTGAGTCAATTTTTTAATGATGGGAAGTGTTTAAATAAGTGAAAACTATCGATTTAAATGTTGGTTGGAGGATTGTGAAGGAATGACAATAAGAATTTCCCCTATTTTTATCAAAATTTTGTGTTTTCTTATCATTTCCAGGTCTATATAGGCCTGTACTGCTGCATTTTGCATCAAAATTGTTAGAAAATTATGGGGGGATGTTTTATATTTCATTTGAATCTAATTAGGAGGAATTTCATTAGATAAAACACATTTTATAGCCAAACCTCATAGGACAATCTGAATTTGCAGAGTTAAGGGTTTTGAAGTTTTAATCACAATCTGACTCATTCCTCCTATTGTAAACCCTATGGCTTGGAGGAATGAGTCTTGTAGGTTAGGTTTTAGATGTTAGGGTTATTTTTTTGTGAAGGGAGAAAGGATTAGTGGAGTTTGAGTTTATGTCCTTGATGAATTTGAGTGGAAAAGAGCATGAAAATGGAGGTTTAAGGCTAGGGTTTGTTGAAATATTTGGAGGCATCAATATTTCTTGAACTTTTGAGTATGTGCAAGCTTAAATAATGGTGTTTTAACTAGTTTCAAGGTATGTTAAGGTCTGGATGATAGTTTTCTAATAAACCCCTATGTAAAATGCAAGAAATGAGGGCTTTATGGTAGAGCACTTTGGGAAATGTGTTACTGAAAATAACTTATGAAATCTAGAGTTTTGATGGAAATTTAGTGCTGCACCATTGGATTTTTTGGTTGGTAAGCAAGATTAAAGAGGTGTCTCTTTGTAAAATTGGCCTAATTCAAGGCCTAGGTCAACATAGAAGACAATATTTGAGGTTGATGTTTCAAAGGAGTTGCATAAGTTTCTGAGGTATGTTATAACATGCTTTAATGGGTGTTTGAATGTGTTGGGAGTTGAATGGTGGAGAGAGTTTTGAGTGAGTTTGGTTGAATTTTTTAGGTCTGCGGACCTAGTAGAGAAGAGTGTTTGAGTGAAGAATTTCCCTTGTTAGGGTTTGGAGTTTCAAATACTGGTTGAGGGTATGTGTAGGATCATGATGGACCAAAAAGTGGTGATATGATGGGTATGTGTAGGGTATGTGGCTGATGACTTATTTTTACCCAAAGTTGATGAAACAAAAAGGGTTTTTAAAGGTGATTCTCAGCTTTCCACCAATATAAATTATGCTTTACTTTGAATTTAATAAATAATTATTATTCATTTTCTATTTTAATTACGACTAAAGTCCTGATTGATAGGCTGATTGAAAAACATGTATAGCTTTCAAATAGTATCACATTTTTTGAATCCAAAACATGTGTCACATTCTATGCTTCACATACTATAGGATTAAAAAAAAGAAGTGAATTTCATGAAATTTTGACCAAGTTCAGGTGGCTAGGCATACACATTTTAATATTTTTAAAAAGTTGTAATAAAAAAATCATAATTAATTATTTACTTGGAAAAAAAATACAAAAAAAATGCATCACATCGAGACATGAGTCCTCTACTTATATCTAAAATCTTAAAAAATATTATCATTTTATTGTGGTTAGGGTGGTCAGATAGACACCGTACTTATTTTTTCCCTGAAATTTAAGTACTATTGCATTGAAATTTCAAATTTTCACCAAATAGATTTGTTTCTTTTTTAAATAAACCTTGTAGTTTAGAAACTAAATTCAATTTTATACAGATTCTATTCTTACTATTTTTGAAATAATATAGATAACATATTGAAATTTTTACATCAAGTTGCCTAACTTTGATTTTTTTGAATTTTTTGCCACTTAAGGGCCTATTTTTTCCATGATGATCCTACACATACCCTTGAATAGTGTTGGATTTGTGTTGTTTGAGTTGGAAGCCTTCTTGATTGTCATCATATGGTATCAAATCCCAGATAGTAGATCTTTGAAGGTGATAGGTTGAAGTTTGCAAAGAAGAAGATTGAAAGATTGAGTAAGGAAAAGAAGGGAAATTAGAGGATTCAAAATGCCTCCCAAGGGAAGAACTGTTGTTAGGAAGATTGATCAGTAGGCTAGAGAATTAGAAGCCTTGAAAAAGGAGATGGTTGAATTGAAGTCTAAAGTTGGGGTTGACATGGATGAAAATGATTCTAAAGAGGAGGAAAATTCTAGTGAAGAGGAAGAGTTGGATCTAGAGGATGTGAGGATGCTAAAGCTCTTGAAGGCTATGAAAGGTGATAGACATATAAAAATGGATTTTACTATGTATGGAGGTAAAATAGGTGGTGAAGAGCTCTTGGACTGGATATGATCCATGGATAATTACTTTGAAAGTGATGAAGTAGATGAAGAACACAAGGTGAAGAAGGCTAAGACCAAGTTAAAAGGACATGCTTTGTTGTGGTGGAACTTTGTGCAAGATGAAAGGCAGAAAAAGGGGAAGACCAAGATCACTTCTTGGGAGAGAATGAAGGAAAAACTCAAAGGTAAGTTCCTTCCTAATGATTGCATTGTTCAATTGCTTAAAAAGCTTCAAAATCTTAGGAAAAAGGACCTAGGTGTGCAAGCATACACCAAGGAGTTCTACAGGTTTAGTATAAGGAAAAAGCATGAGGAAGATGAGGAAGAAAGAGTGGTAAGGTATCTTAATGGTCTAAGGTATAATATACAAGATGAAATAACTCTGATGACACCAAAATCAGTAGAAGAATGTTTTCAAATGGCTATAAGAGTAGAGGAAAATGTGAAGAGGAGATAAGAGAAGTCCACAAGAGGAAGAGGTAGTACTTCTAGAGGGAGAGGAACCTTTTCTACACCAAAACAGTCCAATCAAGAATAAGAAGATGATGATAAAGGTAAAGAAAAAGTGGTTAAATCTAGAGGTGATTGGAGAGGTGGAAAAACAAGTTTTAGGGGAAGGTATGTAGATCAAGGAAGAAGTTCTAATTTTTTTTCAGGAAGGTGTTACAACTATGGTGAGTTTGGTCATCCATATTTTAAGGGTCCTAAAAATTTTGGTGCTACTTCAAATGGGAGTGAGAGAAGAGGTGAAAAGAGAGTCCAAATTGTGCAAGAAGAGGAAGAGTAAAGTGTCAATTCATCAAGTCATATTATTGCACGTGAAGTTGGTGAAGCTTTGATGATGCAACTAGACAACTTTTGAAGGCCTCCAAGGAGAAAGAACCATTGCAAAGGAGAAGTTTTTTCAAGACCACCTGCAGAGAAAAGGTAAAGTATGCAAGTTAGTAATATATTCAGGCTCCATTGATAATATAGTGTCAAGAGAAATTGTAGATAAGTTGAGTTTGGTAAAATTTCCTCATGAAACACCCTATAAGGTGTCATGGTTAAATGATGATCAGTCACTTCTAGTCAATGAGCAAGCTTTAGTTGAATTTCAGATTGGAGGGTACAAGGATAAGGTACTTTGTGATGTTCTACCAATGCAATGTTGCCATTTTCTAATTGGAAGGCCATGGAAATTTCATAAACATGTTGTGTATGATGGAAGGGCCGATAAATATCAGATTGAACATGATGTGAACTCATTTAATTTGCTTCCATTGCAAGAGGAGGTCAAGGAGAAGAAAAAGGAAACAAAGGTAATCATGATGGGTAGAAAAGAGTATGTGAAGATTGAGGAAGTCAAGAATGATCAATTGGCCACCATGAGAAAAGTTGCAGATGATAGGACTAAGATGTTACAGGGTGGTGGACAGTTAGAAAGGAGAAGTAATGAGAAGAAGAAGATGGAGACTGACTTAGAGAAGGTCAAGGATGAATTGTTGATGATGAAGAAAGAAAGGTTGAGAAAAGATGATAAAATTATGATTGGAGTAGTGTTGTGTCCTATAGTAGTTCCAAAAGTTGAATGACGGTTAAGCCTTGTTGAGGAAAAGGCCCTTAAGAATGATAATGCAGTGGTATGCAGGTTTGGAAATGAAAGGGCTTTGAGGATAGTGAATTTGATGCATAAATTCAAAGGAAAGGATGGAGTGATACAAGTAGAAAGGAAAGGAAAGAGTCATGAAGGTAGGTATGATGTATAGACAAGGTATAGGGCAGTTGGTGCAGGTTCTACATTAGTCATAGATGGAAGAGAGATCAAAATATGTTCAACAAAGCAAGGGAAGCCCAATCAAGTTGGCCATGAACACAAGAATGGTAAGCATAAAGCAATTTTTTAGACATTACTAGTCAAGGTAACTTTTGTAGGTCAAAGAAATGAAGCTTTCAAAGGTGGAATAGTTGGAGATCAATTTCCAAGAGGCATGGAAACCTTTTTAGGTGGTGTGTATGGTGTAGGAGCACCAATCCATTTCAATGATTTTTCTCTAGTTGTCTCATGAAGAGTTGAGTCTAGGTTGTTTGGGTCTAGATATCTTTGAATGTTTGAGTTCAAATAAGGTCCATTGAGACCATTTTGATGTAATTGGAAAATTTTGGGGTCTTTTGGGTCTATATTGTGAAAATTGCAAATTATGTTGAAAAGTTGTCAAGGAGGGTAAAATGTCATTTTTCTTGTGTGAGGTCATGTTCCTACGATGAATAAGGTCTAAATAGACCATTCCTAATGTTTTAGGTGAATATGAGAGTCAATTTGCAAATAATGTAAAAAGTGCTAAATGTTGTCATTAAAAATTGTAAAAACTGCAACTTTGTGAACCCCAACAGTCATGGGGAGTTTGAAAGTTGGTTGAAGGTTGTTGAGCCAATTTTTTCATTATGGAAAATTTTTAAATAAGTGAAATCCATCGATGTAAATGTTGGTTTGAGGATTGTGAAGGAATAACAATAATAATTTCATCTGTTTTTATCAAAATTTGGTGTTTTCTTATCATTTCCAGGTTTGTACGAACCTGTACTACTGCATTTTACTTCAAAATTGTTATAAACTTGTGGAGGACTATTTTATATTTCATTCGAATCCATTTAGGATGAATTTCATTGGATAAAACACATTTTATAGCCAAATCTCAGAGGACAATCCAAATTTGCAAAGTTAAGGCTTTTGAAGTTTTAATGGCAATCTGACTCATTCCTCCTATTGTAAACCCTATAGCTTGGAGGAATGAGTCTTGTAGGTGAGGTTTAGATGTTAGGGTGAATTTTTTGTGAAGGGAGAAAGGATTAGTAAAGTTTGAGTGGAAAAGAGCATGAAAATGGAGGTTTAAGGCTAGGGTTTGTTGAAATCTTTGGAGGCAGCAAGATTTCTTGAAATTTTGAGTATGTATAGGCTTAAATAAGGGTGTTTGAACTAGTTTCAAGGTCTGGTACTTGGTTTGAAGGGCATTTTTCCAATAAACCCCTATATAAAATGCAAGAAATGATGGTTTTATGGTAGAGCACTTCAGGAAACATGTTACTATAAATAACTTGTGAAATATAGAGTTTTGATGGTAGGTTAGTGCTGCTCCATTGGATTTTTGGGTTGGTAGAAAGATTAAAGGGGTGTCTCTTTGTAAAATTAGCCTAATTCAAGGCCTAGGTCAGTGTAGAAGACAAGATTTGAGGTTGATGTTTCAAAGGAGTTGCATAAGTTTCTGAAGTATGTTATAACATGTTTTCATGGGTGTTTGAATGTGTTAGGATTTGGATGGTTGAGAGGGTTTTGAGTGAGCTTGGTTCAAGTTTTTAGGTCTGCAGACCTAGTAGAGAAGAAGAGTGTTTGAGTGAAGAATTGCCCTTGTTAGGGTTTGGAGTTTCAAATATTGGTTCAATAGTGTTGGATTTTTGTTGTTTGAGTTGGAAGCCTCATTTATTTTCATTAGTTCCTTATTGTTGCATTTGCATTTTTAGTTATATGGCCACCTTGCATAACACACTTTGCTTGCCTGTGGAGTCATCTTGTTTGTTCATGAGCTCCAAGCATACAAAGCTTTGCTTGTGTCATGAAGCTCAAAGTTCATTTTTGCATGGAACTTTATCAAAGTTATCAAAAGGTATAGCTTTGGTAGGGTTTGATGGGAATCTAAACGAAGGCACGACTTTCCCTTAGCCACTTGCATGTGTGTGTGAGTGTATACTAACCATCTGTGTATGTATCTCACCTTCTTGGATTACTCACCCAATGGATAGCATTAAGTTATGTTGCCTCAAAGTGAGTGTGCAGTTTTTTTTTTAAAAAAGCCTAGATTTGATCCACATCATGTTGGAAAAATAGTCTAAGCTTGATCCACCCCTCTTTTTTCTTTTCTTTTTGCTTTGTCTTTGGCAGTGTATGCTTGTTCCTTTTTATTGCTCTTTATATCATTTCCATGTGTGTTCTTTTGTGCCTATGTTGATTTGCCATAGGACCTTGGTCTTAGGGGCTTGCACAACCCTCTTGATGATGGTTGTCCTATCTTACTATCATTGGTGCATTTGGACCCCTCTTGGTGTGCGTTGGTCTACTTTAGTGTGAGTTGGAAGCAAGTTCATCCTCTCACTAAAGTGGGGGCTAGATGTAATGATAGAAAAAGTACTCCCTAACATGGCCTTGATTTAGTGTTGTAATATGTCTAACATATTCACATTAGGCCTTGGGCCCTTCTAAACTAAATGAGCTTATTAGTGCCTTATTTGGATTGTTGTAAAGTTTTGTAACACACTTTCACTATTTTCTAGGGTTTTATTAAATAAATTTGAAACCTTATGCTTTAATTGGCTTATTTTGCATCTAGCCTCATAATGCATCTTATTGAGGATGATCTCGACATAAATCAATATCGATCAAAATTCAGTTGTTTTTGGGTTGTGTGGCCCAAATTTAGTGATCTAGGACTCATCGCCACCTTGGGCATAGGTCCCACCTAAGAAGTTTTTAGGTCCACAGTCCTGATTTTACACCTTTCTAAGCATTTTTTTAAGTTGGTCCCATAATTTATGCCTACTGGGACTCATACACAACCTTGGGCATATGAGTCCCATGTGGCCCAAAATTCAAATTAATTCAAATTAATTCAAATTTTTGGTGGGATTTTATCCTCCTAGATCTGATGTCGGCTTGTAGTATTGTAATTTTGGGAATTTTTACATAATTAATTATAAATACAAGGTTCTTTCACTCATTTACACCTAATAATTTTGTGAGAGCATTCATAATAGAAAGTTTGAGTTCAAAAAATCATTCAAGTGTTTACAAGAGAATTCAAAAGCATTCAATGGCTGATTATCAAGTGTCATAGAGCATTCTTCAAGCATCAAGCATCATGTCAAAGTCTTCATGAATCATGTTTATTTTTTAGCTAACAATTATGATGTAGGGTTTCATGATTAAAGCTAGCATTCAACTCAAGATCTATCACATTCAAGAAAGAGACAAGATATACATCCATTGGAGCCATCTCACACATGTTTGTAGCACTTTATTGCTAGAGTTTGGTGAGTTGAAAAATCATATTTTGTTCATTCATCATTCTACATTCCTATTTCATTTTATTTCATGGTTTGATTACCAAAATGAGATTTGACCAAGGAAAACCCCTTTCTACTAATAAAACAAAAAATTTCCCTCTCTTTAGTGTGTGATTTGTAGGTTTAGATTGAATACATATTGAAGAGAAAGTTTGGAGAAAGTTTTCAAAGTTGTCACCTTGCATTGGAGATACTTGGAAGGCTTCTACAGGTTGCAAATCAAGGTTTAGATCTAGAAATCAATTGGAAAGGATAAAGCAGAAATTAAAGAGCATATTTAGACTTTGAATCTTTAGAAAACCCTAACTAGACTGATACACGAATTGTGGCATATGAGTCCCAATTTAGAACTCATTTTTTAGGTTTTTGTAGCTTCAGACACCCACTTTCCAGGTTTTAGTTTCTACACAAAAACCTAGATCTAGTACTAAATCTTCCAGACTAGCATATGAGTCCTAGCAGGCATTAAAATGAGTGTTTTTAGCATTTCAAGACTTCATCCAGTCTTCATCATATTTTTAGGTGCACACATTTCATCTTGCAACTTTTTGTTCTGTTTTACATGCATTTTTAGGTCATTTAGCTACAGATTGCATCATATCAGGGTTAAGCATTACATCTTACATTTCATTTGTCTTTTCAAGCCCTAGCTTGGTGGTGAACCCCTCATTAGTTTACAATCAAACCCTAGGACAACCCTATTGCAAGATATCTTCCTCCTTTGCATTGAGATCTCTAGGGTTTCCCATCAATGAGGTAATTGTGAAAGTGGGTTTTTCTCTATGCCCTAAACCATATGAAATCAATCATGCATTTTTCTGTTATTTCACATTTTATATCACTCTTATTACTCAAAATCATATGTATTGTGACCAAAATAAACCACTTCTTCTACCCATGGTTCTATGTCACTAGCATTCTAACCTCCCTAAGGATTAACTAATGAGAGAATTAATACTACATGTAACGTTTCCCAATACCATCAAGTCCTATCTAGTGATGGACTATGGAAATGAGGAATTGTATGATCACTTTCTACTTCCAAGTACCCTCTATAATGGTAAACATAAAGCTCTATTAGAACTCTACTTGAATAACTATAAAATATACATAACATAACCACTTCATTCCTTAACTCTACCCATAATTGTTTTGATTCTAAATGAATAATAGGAATCAAGGAAAAGTCTTTCCCCTCTCAACCTTGTTTGAGCTCTCTCCTACCTTCCAAGGCCACATTGTTAGCATTCATTTCTATGAAATGATTTTATAAAAATAATTCTAGAATTCATAGGCATATGGATGCATCTAGGACATGGAATGCCAATTCAATAATGAATACCCTTTGAATGGAAACCTTTGAGTTTCACCTCATTGATAAAATTCACTCACCTAACATCCCTTGGATAAAATTGAGAGAAACAAGGTATTAGCATGATAATATACATTACAGATGATGGCCCATAATAACCTATTGAGCCATCATGTTGCTCCTAAATATATTCTACCATCTCACCCTCAACGCTTAAAAGTGTCCTACTTCTAGAAATTTGTCATCTTATAATACTTACCACCACCTTCCATGGTTAATACACTCAACACATATTTTAATACCCAACCACCACCTTTCACCACTATTTCACAATTGACATCCACCATGAATCCATTCACCTATTAACCTTTTAATATCTATGTGTGTTTCCCTCCTTTAAATCAAGCAATAGAAACCATTACACCGCTCAATATATGTCATCATAATTAACACTTCATCCTTAAAAGGGAATTGACTAAATTAAAAATAGAGATGATTAAGGTGGTTTGTGATGAAGCATTTTGTCTATATTTTTCCCAAACATCTAACCTATGACCAAGCATTTGTTCACATGAAAATCAATAAAAATATTTAAATCACTTGGGTATTTAAAAAATATAACTAAATCAAGCATTGCTTCATGCCTATTGCTTCTTCAACATATATGTTCATTATCCAACATACGATTCTCCTATTATTCAAGGTATTTATCACTATCAATGAATCTTCTTCAACTACCAAATTTGATTACTTATAATCTATAGCAACTCCTAAACTTGTGTAGTGTCAAAAAATGTCATCCATGACATTTTCACACTTTTTTAGGTCCTTGTAAAATTGAGCTTAATGATGCCTCGACTTAGTGTTGTAATGTGTTTAACACACTCACATTAGGTCTTGGGCCCTTGTAAACTAAATGAGCTTAATAATACCTTATTTAGAGTGTTGTAAATTTTTGTAACCCACTTTCACACTTTTCTAGCATTTTATTAAATAATTGGGCTTCTTTATGCTTTAATTGGCCTTATTTTGCATCCACAAGCCTTAATTAATGCATCTTTTCAAGGATAATCCTAATATAAATCAGCATCCAACCATAATTTAGGCGATTTTAAGATTGTGTGGGCAAAATTTAGTGATTTGTGTCTCATACGCCACCTTAGGCGTATGAGTCCCACCTAGGGTTTTGGGTCTCGATCTTTATTTTACACCTTTCTAAGCATTTTTTAAAATGTGTACCATAATTATGTCTAATGGGACTCATACACCACTTATGGCTTATGAGCCTTGTTTGGCCCAAAAATTAAAGTTAATTCAAATTCTTGGCAGGATTTCATCCTCCTAGATCTGATGTCAGCTTGTAGTGTTGTAATTTTGGGAAATTAGGCATAAACAAGTATAAATACAAGGTTCTTTCACTCATTTTCACCTAAGCATTCAAGAGATCATCCTAAGCCTTCAACTATTCATGCATTATAGGGAATTGGAGTTCACAAGAGCATTCAAGTGTTTACACGAGCATTCAAGAGTCTTCAAGAGCTGATTATCAAATGTTATAGAGCATTATTCAAGCATGAAGCATCATGTCAAAGTCATAATGCATCTTGTTTGTTGTTGAGCTAACAACTGTGATGTAGGGTTTTAAGATTCAATCTAGCATTCAAATCAAGAGTTATCACATTCAAGAAAGAGTCAAGATCTACATCCATTAGATCCAATTCATACATGTTTGCAACACTTTGTTACTCATGTTTAGTGAGTTGCAACATTATATTTTTTTCATTCTTCATTCTCTTTTCCTATTTCATTTCATTTCAAGGTTTCATTACCAAAACGGGGTTTGGCCAAGGAAAACCCCTTTCTAGTAACAAAACCACATTTTCTCCTCTCTTTAGTGTGTGATTTTCAAATCTAGGTTGAAGACATATTGAAGAGGAAGTTTGGAGAAAATTTTCAAGTGTTCAAAGTTGTCAAATTTGTCACATTGTATTGAAGATCATTGGAGAACATCTACATGCTGCAAATTGAAGATTTAGATCCAAAAATTAGGTGGAAATGACAAAGAAAACATGGAAGAGCAGTTTTAGACTTTGAATTTCTAGAAATCCATAATTGGATAATTAATACACCACTTCTAGTGTATGAGTCCCAGTTTGGTTAATTTTGTAGATTTTAGGAGTTCCTGACACCTCTCTGCTAGATTTTAGTTTCTACCTAGAAACCCTAATTTGGGACTAAATCACCCATACTAATGTATGAGTCCCAACAGGCTTTAAAATTAGTGTTATCAACATTTCAAGCCTTCATCTAGTATTCCTCAAGTTTCTAGATGCACACCTTTCATCTCTCAACTTTTTGTTTTGATTTACATGCATTTTTAGGTCATTTAGTGAAGTATTGCATTGCATTAGTTTTAAGCATTAGGTCTTGCATTTAATTAGTCTTTCCAAGGCCTAGCTTGGTGGTGAACCCCTCTTTAGATTATAATCAAACCCTAGGACAACCCTATTGCAAGATATCTTTCTCCTTTGTACACCTTAGGCTGAGATCTCTAGGGTTTTCCTTAAATGAGAGAGTGTGAAGATTGTTATTCTATCTCCCAAGCATAGAAGAAAAAAAAAATACACCTTTCATTTTGGTGAAATTGCATTTAGAACATCATAATTCTGATTTGGAGTGCATCATCATCCTTTATCTTGCTTGCATTAACTTTTCATTAGGGTTTGCACTAGTTAATTAACATTCTAGGGTTTTTTAATTTTGCATTAGTGAAAGTGCATATAGGTTGAATTTTTGCATCTTACATCATTGAAAATTATCTGAAATCTGCATTTTCACTTAGGTTACAAATCATACAAACTAAGAAGCATAAAAATCGCTTAAAATTTCCTGAAATTAAAAAAAAAACCCTCACTGGGACTCATACGCCCCTTTGGGCGATTTAGTCCCAGTGCAAATTTTAGACTGCATTTTCTAGAATTTAAAACTCTATTTCTGTGCTTTTGTTTGTTGTTGATAAATTTCTATTTTAGTTTATAGATTTTCTATTATATGCATTTCATTGCATTTAGATTACATTTCATTTGCATTCATCTTGCATAAATTTAGTATCCATTGCATGAGCATTTCTACTTGGTGTCCTATTGCTAATACTATAGTGAGATGAAGTTCAAGACTGATGTCTTCCCATGATGGTATAGTCATCATGGATCTTGGGTTTTCTAGCTCTTTCACTCCTAGTATTGACACTAGTTCACTAGGTATGGACCATACCCTTAACAATTCCTTACCTTCAAGTAGTGTGATGCATGTTGGAACAATGGTTGCTAGTATTCCACAAAAAAACATAATCCAAATTCATGAAGACTTAGCAAACCTACAAAATAAAATAATTACTAAGAACATTTCAAATACAGTAATCCCTACCATAGATAACATTCATCGCATGCTGGAAAGTGAAGATGGAATTGACCTTGTGCATAATATAATTTAAATCTTAGGAAAACACTTTACCTCAAACACTAGTTGTCCTTTACCTACGAACAATATCACAAGCCAAGGAGGAATTAAAATTTCTTCTCTCACAACAATTGCCTCTATTCCTACCTATACTAATACTC
>VDFB02169534.1:0-33769 GCA_007258455.2 Sequoia sempervirens | reverse complement strand
TGTTGAGTCAAAGTCCATCACACTAAGTACCACGCTATCCTGGTCCTTCATACCTTGATGCATCGTATTTAGGCGTGTTATCAAAAATAAAGTAAGTGACCCTTTGAAAATCCCAATCCTTGATAAGCAAAATCATCCATCTATCATC
The DNA here is from genome assembly GCA_007258455.2 of Sequoia sempervirens. Classification (NCBI taxonomy): domain Eukaryota; kingdom Viridiplantae; phylum Streptophyta; class Pinopsida; order Cupressales; family Cupressaceae; genus Sequoia; species Sequoia sempervirens. The sequence continues at coordinate 33,621 of VDFB02169534.1, read as the reverse complement.
ATCATTTCTCATCATCTTTTATCATCATCATCTCTAATAAAGTCTCGACCAATCATGGACTTGTTGGATCCTCTTGTCATCATCTCATTTCCGTACTAACATCATCATCACCAATGCATCCATCATGCATCCATCCCGCATCCACAAACCATTAGCATACATCCATCATGCATCCATTATGCATTCATCTTGCATCCATAAATCATTAGAATTCTGCATATCATCTCACATTCATATCATCATCATAATATAGATCTGTTAGTCTAAGCATCTCATAAAGCATCCATTGCATAATCATAGCATATCGCATCATTAATCTCATCCATCTCATATCATATCATCATTTAAGTTGTTTAGGATAATATAGATTTGTTATTCTAAGCATCTTAAAATCATCTCATTTGCATCGTCGTCCATAACCACCCATTTTGAGCCTCTTTATCGCGAGATCGACCCTCAAATTGAATCTTTTCGCTCGATCTCTCGAGGGGGCAATGTACCAGTGTACTTCTTTCCACTGGGGCATCCGAAAAATCATGAAATTTTTAAATTTCGATCGCGGCAAGTTATTCTTTGAACCAACGCAACAAGTACATTACTTCAAAGAGGGGAAAAATGTAGACATGCAAATTTTACATTATGCATTCGATCGGATTCAGTCAAATTAGCTCTTACATTAGGCAAATTCATCACTTTAAACCATTCATCAAATAATCTTATAAACATTATCATTCAACCTTCATCTTGCATCATCCATTTAATTAAATAAATCAGGACTTCATTTAAATTCAAATCCTAAATCATATTCCATCATTTTCTGATTTAAATAAATCAATTATCAAAGTCCAAAATGTCAACTCATCTAATCAGCATTAATCAGCCTAATGATCATCATCTAATCCTAACCTAATGCTAAACATCCCACTTGCATTATCTAGATCTAGCCACTTGCACAATAAATCAATTTTATTGATTTATTAAAACACTCATTTTCCTCAACATGACAAGTCAAATAGGGCATTTATTGCTCTTCTTTCTTGTCCCCTCTCAAAATTTATTGCAAATTTGAATTCAAAATTTCCCCCTCTTGGGCACTCTTCCCAAATCTTGCACACACATCAACTAATCACATGATGACAAGTGTCCTCAACTCATTGGCTTGTTTTTGATCCCACATTGGTCCATCCTCAACACTTGGCATTTTGAAAATCTTTAAATAGGTGCTTCATCCTCAAGCAAATCCTTCACAATCTTCACAATTTCATGCAAGGTTACTCTCTTCATTTGAGATTTGATCTTGTTCATCATTTCACTCCATCATCTCCATTGGCATTTTATCATTTTGAGCTTTGATCAAGGATTGGGAAAGGGTCACTAGCACATGTGACACCAATCCACTATGGAATAGATATGTATCTTGTTTCTTTCATGCTTTCAATTTAGTTTGATTTGCTATCATGTTTAGGAAGCATTTTGCATTATTTCATAGGAGTATTTTGATGAATTTGTAAGTCATTAATCCATGCTTGAGGTTTAGTGTTTGCAGATTTAAAAAAATGCTCACAGTATTGTTCATTGATGATTATTCGAGAAGAACATTTGTTTATTTTTTGAAAAGTAAATCAGAAGTGTTCAGTCGGTTTAAGGAATTTAAGAACCTTGTAGAAAATTAGACTGGAAGAAAAATAAAATGTTTAAGGACTGATAATGGCGCTGAATTTTGTTATGATGATTTTGAGAGGTACTGTAAAGATCATGGGATTAAAAGATATAAAACTACACCTTACACACCGCAGCAAAATGGAGTTGCAGAAAGGTTCAACAGGATAGTGATGGAGAGAGCATGAAGTATGCTGAGTAGTGTTGGCTTGGAGGAGAAGTTTTGGGCTGAGGCAGTTGCTACATCATGTTACTTGATAAATTGTTATCCTAATTCTACTCTTGTTGAGAAAACACCTTTGGAAGCATGGTCTAGTAAGAAGCCCTCTTTAAGACATATTTGTGTTTTTGGCTGTGAGGCATATACATATGTGTTGAATGAGAAAAGATCTAAATTGGAGAACAAGGTTGTCAAATGTATTTTTATTGGTTATAGTGTTGGCATAAAAGGATACAAGCTTTGGAATCCTGATACAGAGAAGGTTTGTATAGCAGAAGTGTTATCTTTCATGAGCTAAAGCCTTCTACCTTGGATCTACAGTCAGAAACAAAATTAGAAAACAAAAAGGATGTAGTTGAAATTCCTCCTACACCAAATAAAGAGGAATTGAAAATTCAAAATGTACCTAAAACTGAGGAGAGCTCAAGTAGTTCTGAGAGTTCTGACGAAGAAGAACAACCTCAGCCTCAGCAAGTGAGGTGGTCAACTCGTGAAGGAAAAGCAACCTAATAGGTATGGGTTTTCTTTGATATATTCTACTTGTGCCTATGCTTTAATTTCTAGCATTGATGAGCCTAGGATTGTGAAAGAGGCATTTAGAATGTCTGATTCAAACTCTTGGTTGGAAGCCATGAATGAAGAAATGGCATAATTAGAAAAGAATGATACTTGGAGTTTGGTGCCCTTGCCTAAAGGTAGAAAATTTGTTGGTTGCAAATGGGTATTTAAAAAGAAAATAGGTGTGGATGGCAATGTAGAAAAATACAAGGCAAGGTTGGTTGCGAAAGGTTATTCTCAAGTAGAGGGAATTGATTATGGAGAAATTTTTTCTCCTGTAGCTAAGCTGATGTCCATTAGATTTCTTTTGTCACTTGCAGCAGCGTATGACTTAGAGATTGAACAGATGGATGTGAAGACAACATTTCTTCATGGTGATCTTGAAGAAGAGATTTATATGTCCCAGCCTGAGCACTTTGTGAAAAAAGGTAAAGAAAGATTGGTTTGCAAGTTGAATAAATCTATGTATGGGTTAAAGCAGTCTCCTAGAATGTGGTACCAGAAGTTTGACACTTTTGTTTTGTCATTGGGATTTGTAAGATCAAAATTTGATCATTGTGTGTATTACAAAGTTTAAAGTGATCAAGTTCTTATTATTTCTCTCTATGTTGATGATATGTTGTTCATAGGCAATATTAAGTTAATGATTTCTAATCTTAAGTCTCAATTGTCTACAAAGTTTGAAATGAAAGATCTTGGTGTAGCTAGGTATATTATAGGAATGGAAATAACCAAGGATAGGAAGAATAGAAAGCTTTGGCTCAGTCAAAGTAAGTATATCAAGACTATTCTAGAGAGATTTTGCATGAATGATTGTAAGTAGCTTGTTGTTCCAGTTTTACAGGGAACAAAGCTATCTGTTGAAGACTGTCCAAAATCTCCTACTGAGATGGAGGATATGACCAGTGTACCTTATGCTAGAACAGTTGGCAGTCTTATGTATGCTATGGTATGTACAAGGCCAGACATTACCCAAGCAGTGGGAGTACTTAGTCAGTTTATGGCTAATCCTGGAAGGACACATTGGGATGCTATGAATAGAGTATTCAGATATTTGAAGGGAACTTCAGAATATGCTTTGTGTTACCATGGGAACTTGGTTGAATCATAGAGGACTTAGTATTCGAGGCTATGTGGATTCTGATTGGGCAGGGGACATTGACAGTAGGAGATCCACCAGTGGATATATTTTCATGTTGAATGGTGGTGCAGTGAGTTGGATGAGTAAGCGGCAGGCTGTAGTCACTTTGTCCACTACAAAGGCAGAATACATGGCAACTACACACGCCTGTAAAGAAGCAATCTAGTTAAGATGTTTGTGTTCTAACATTGGTTTTGATGCAAGGAAAATAACTATTTACTGTGATAGTCAGAGTGCTATTTGTCTGTAGTCACTTTGTCCACTACAAAGGCAGAATACATGGCAACTACACATGCCTGTAAAGAAGCAATCTAGTTAATATGTTTGTGTTCTAACATTGGTTTTGATGCAGGGAAAATAACTATTTACTGTGATAGTCAGAGTGCTATTTGTTTGGCAAAGAATCCTACTTTCCATGCCAGGACGAAACATATAGATGTACAGTATCATTTTGTATAGGATATGGTGGAAGATGGAAAGGTCTCATTAGAAAAAGTGGATACTCTGGAGAATGTTGCAGATGCATTGATGAAGCCACTGAGCACAAACAAGTTCAGGTGGTGTGCCAATTCGATGGGCCTTAGTGCCCATGAATGTCAGTAGTTTTGTTGTGCTCTGAAGGTTCCTGTGTGATCTTCGTCAAGTGGTAGATTGTTGGAAATATGTGTCTCAATCTCACAGGCTGAAACCTCTTAAAGAGCCAAGTCGGTGTGACATTCATTCTATCTGGCCGACTAGCAGTTGGTTAACCTTGTCGAATTCTCAGGTCACTGAGACCTTGATACTGTCTTACCAAATGGAGCTATCGCTATGACATGATGATCGTTGTAACCCTCTGTCGAGTGGATTGGTCTGGCCAACAGGCCATTCTTATCGGATATCGAGGAGACTTTAGGTGACAAGTGGTGTCGGGGAGATTTAGAGTGACTGGAGTCATCGGAGTAACTCTTATGTTTCGGTATGAATTCTTGTCGATATGGAAAGTCTCACCAATAGTGATGCACTCAGAGTCATCGGAGTAACACATAAGGGTTCGATAAGAACTCTTGGTGACAGGTGTTTGTCTCACCGATGTTGTGGGTTGTCTTCAGTGTAACTCTTGTCGAAAGCTAATATTGAGGTGACTTGAAGATTTCGGTAAGAACTCTCAGCGATAGCGGTAAGTCTTGTCGACAATGAAACATGTGTTTGTTATCAGATGTCTTCAGTATGACTCCTGGCGAAAGGTGGTCTCAGGATAACATGGAGGCTTCGGTATGAAGTCTTAGCGATGAATGAAGTCTCGCTGACAGTGGAACATTGCGGTGTAACTTGAAGGCATCAGTATGATCTCTTGGCGAAGAGTGATAGTCTCATTGAAGGGAAAGTTGATATCTATGTGACCTTTGAACATCAGTATGATGTCTCATCGAATAGCCATAGTCTAGCTGATGGCAATGTTGAGGTCGATGTGACTTATGAACTCGGTATAATGTCTTGTTGATGGTCAGGACTCTTAGCGATAACTACAATCATTCTTGTGGCATCGGAGAGACACAGTTAGTGTCTCACCGACATGCGACACTTCTAACTGAGTGATGACTATCCTACGTGGCGAGTCTACGACCAATTAGAGAAGCCGAATAGGAACCGCTAGCAATTGGACTGTTGCGGCTATTACTATGAGCAAGTTCAACAGACCAAGGACGACATGAATATGTTTTGTAATTGCAGATGATGTTCAGTTCGACAGATGGATGTTTGATGGTTGCATGAACAGTTGGATGAATAGTTCGATGTATGATCATAATGAATTGAATTATGAGAGTATTGTAACTTGAATATTCTATACAAGGTTGATCATTGTGAATGTTGTTGTAATTTGACATCAGAAAGATAAGTTTGATCTTTGTATGTAATCTCCATTACTGTAATACAAAGTGACTTCTCTTGGTGTGGTGGGTTTTTCTCCTGTAATGGTTTTCCCACGTAACTCTGGTGTTCATCTGTGTATGTTATATTCTCTATTTTTGTTATTTCTTTGAAGTGTATCTTAATTGGACTGTAATTGAAAATTTAAAAGTATCTCAGCATTCTTCCCTGAGGTTTTGGCATTAGGAGAGTTAGTTCTTCACCTTAGCTTTCCTTACAGGGACTTATATCATGTGGTTTGATCACAATGTCATGATAGCTTGGTACATTCATTGGTTATACACTTTCAGCGAGAGCTTTTGACAATGATGTTTTGGTGGTGTTGGATTTGTTTATGATGTTTTTTTGGTAGTTGTGTGTATCTTCTTGGCTTGGAGATCTTGGTTTACTTGTATGTTACTAGCATTGCAGCTAAGTGTTTCTAGACCTGGATGATCTTCATGGAGGAGATGGTTGTCATGATGCCATGTGTAGCTTGTATCACGGTTCAATGGGAGTTGTTGGCAGTGACATGGATGCATCATTGGTGATGGTTATCTTCATGTGTTTGGAGATATGTTTTCTTGGTTTAGAGTGTTTTCTATTATGTCATGGTTTACTCTTGATACGTGTTTAGAGTTTGGCATGGTACTTTTTCTCTTGAGACCAAGATGTATATGTATGTTATGGTGCATGTGATCTCCTAGGAGATGGTTAGATCATGTTGTCATGATAGGTTCCTAATTTTGCGGTTGGAGCTTTGACATTGATTGTGTGTGATTCTCTTTGTATTGAGTACATTGATCATTTTATTGATTACTTCATGATGGTGCTATGTTGCATTTAGATTTTGTCATGGATTTATTGGTTACACGTTCTCATGGATACTTAGAGATGTAGGTGATGGTTGGATTTCTCTTGTGATTAGAGACATTTGCTTGAGACAGTTACTCGTTGGAGGTTTCAGTAGGAAGACCAAGGAGCTTTCACCTAGATATGGACGTGAGTTCATTATGGACTGATAAAGTAGATTGTTCTTGGAGTGAGTCATGATGACTTAGTTATCCTAGAGGAGAATTCTCATTCCCCACTCTTGGTCTACTCAGAAATTTATTATTTGAGAGGTATTTTCCCATTATATCTTTCAGACATGTTTATGTTTTTTGGTTTGATTTTTGATGGGAATCAGTTGATTCATGGTGATTGACTTGGATACTCATTTGAGGATGGTTTAGCATGAGTTTTCATGTTTTATCTTTCATAGATATGGACCTTGAGCTATGGATAGTTAGTTCTGGAGGATTCATTTGACAAATGTTATAACATGGTTATCTCCTTGTGCATTTGAGTTTATGATATCATTCATTAATGAGGATTGTTAGGAGATGGTTTATGGGCTGATTTCCAGAATTGGGGATGGTTACCTTGAGTTTGATCTTCTTGATTAGAAAGGCTTACATCCATGTTAGCATTATTACATTGATTCATATGTTGTACTTGATCTATGAGATTGAGTGTTATGGGTGTTGTTGAGGGTTTTCATTTGGGGTTGTTAGGAGATCATACTTGACACAACAATACACTTTTGAGGTTTTGGTAGAAGGAAATTATGGTTTACAAGTTTCTCTCTTCGTGGTTCTTTCCCAAATGTTCATGGTTTTGGGAGGATGGTGGCAACATATTGTGAGAGATTATGCAACTATTTGGGTTGTATGTGTGGATCATTTTTATTGTTCTTGGTACTTCTTGATTTCATTTACTTATCACACCTTGATGTATAGTGTTGATTGGTAGACTTGATATGCTTTGAAATTACCTATGCAGTGGGAGTTTCTGGATATGTATGTTCTTCATTGATAGGTTTGATACAAGGAGCTTGATTATAGTTTATAGGTTGCATATGTTCTTGGAATGGGTTACTAATTTATTGATACCTTGGAGGTATGGATGGTTGGATGTATTAGCATTTGTTGTGGATTCTATTTCCAATCATGTGGGTTTTTCAGTTGACAATAGCTTGGTTAGAGCATTTGTTATCACTTGGATTTGATGCTTGTGCTCATGGATTGGTGCATCTTCACCTTGGCATGTTCCTTTTCTTCCATAGGTGGCACGTTGGAGGATGAGAGGAGTTCTTGCTTGAGATGGTGTTCACTTTGTTCTTATTGTAGGTATCTTGATGGAGCACGAGAGCATGTTGGAGATTCATGTGGTTTTATGTATGGCTATGATGATGTATTTAATGTATTGATCCCTTATGCAATGTATACAACAAGTGGGAGAATTTTGGGATATGGTGTTGTACACCATTGCATAAAATTATTTATCATAATATTGTAATTAAATAATTATTTAGTTGTGATGCACCTTGGTGGTTTGGTTAATCACACTAGGAAATTATTTGGGGACCACTTGATGTTGTATTGTAACATTGTATTATTATTTAATGTGTGGGAGACATGTGATAATAATTTAATATTGGGGAAATATTAAATAAAGTGATGTCTTAGTACCCAATATTAAATAAGGGGTTAGAGGTTTTGTATTCACATAGTTTTGTGGTACATGATTTTACCTTACCACTAGTTGTATTTTGTGTGAGGTTGTGTCTATAAAAGCAAACACATGCGTAGTGGTCTAGATTGGATGAGTGGGTTAGTTGTCATTATTGAGTCTTTTTGAGGAGTGCATTTTTGAATCATGGCATGGGATGTGTGGATTCATGCTTGGACACATGGGAGTGCATTGGAGGGCTTGATGCTTCAGAGGTATTCATCATAACTCTTGTATTGCTTTATTGCTAAATAATATGATGGAGTATGGATGCTTTTGAAGGTTGGGTTTTTCCATTTTGAGATCTTTCCTAAGGTATATCTTGTGTTATCTTGTGGCTTGTCTATTTAATCTATGCATTGTGGTTACTTGTATGCATGTTTATCTCTCACGGGTTATGTAGGAAATGGATTAAGATCATGGGTTGAATGCAATATCTCCCACACTTAGATGTGTTTTGCATCGATAAGACAGTTTATGCTTGATCTTCCTAGTCTTTGATGTTGTATGATTTTGTATCTTTTTCATTGTTGCATACATAAGTATCTTTAATGTCTACTTTATTGTGAGTTTGACATGGGGTAATACTCTCACTAAAGTGGGGGAAAAATGTAGTGTAGGAAAAAGTATCCCTTTTCACACTTAATTTGGGAATAATTAATAATAAAATGAGCTTAATTGTGATTTAATTTAGTGTTGTAATATGTTTTACATATTCACATTAGGTTTAGGGCCCTTTTAAATAAAATGGACTTAAAATTGTGTCTTATTTTTGGTGTTGTAAGGTGCACCTTTACACTTTCATATTAATCTAGGGCTTTATTAATTAATTGAGGTTAATTTTCCTTAAATGGCCCCTTTAATTCAAATCCAAGCCTAATTAAATGCATTTTCTGAGGGATAAAACCCAGCATTCATAAATGCCATAACATAATGTTTAACATTGAGCAAAGTGTGTCCTAGGTAAGTGGCCTAGGCGAATGGGTCTTGACTTAGACCTAGGACCCCCCTTTAAAATATGTTTTTGGAAATATTTTAATGATTTTAAATCCACAATTCAATGTTTCCTTGTGATATTTGAATTTTGGGAATTAATCTTAATATATGTATAAATAAGAGGTCATTTCACTATGTTTCACCTAGAAGATTCCATGCAAGGTAAGGATATTCAAGAGAGCATTTTCAAGGCATTCAAGGGAAGATTTATTGAATATTATTACAACAATCATGATTCCATCATGTCAAAGTCATGTTGCATCATGCATGTTGTTTGAGCTAATGTGGTGATGTAGTGTTCAAGGAATTGTTACTAATCAAGTTTCATGATCAAGATCCACATCCATTGAAGCTAATTCATGCCAGTTGCAAATCTACAATCCAAGGTTTTATCAAAGGTTTGGTGAGTAGTAACATAGTGTTTTTCATTAATCATTCCTTCATGTTTCATTATTTCATTTCAAGTTTTAATTACCAAAATAGGGTTTGACCAAGGCAAACCCCCATCCACCTAATAAAGAACATTTTTCTCTCTCTGATGTGTGATTGCATATTTTAGGTGAAAGATCCTTTGAAAATAAAAATTGAAGAAAGTTTCCAAGTTGTCAAAGTTGAAAGAAAAGTTGTCATATCATGGAAACTCTTCTATAGAATTTATTTCAGGTTGTCCAAGAGTGGAAATCAAGAGTCTGGGAGTGCAGACACAACAAAAGAGAACCCAAAAAGCATTTTTCAAGAACCCTAGCCAAGACCCATTCGCCATAGGACAAATGAGTCCTCAATGAGCTTCAAAAGGTGACTTTTGGTGAAAGGTACACATCCTTTTCCCCTTTCCAGATCTGCCTTTTGATTATTGCTTCTATCAGTTTTGATTACTGTTTTTCATTTGCATTTCATAGCTTGCATTTTGGAGTTTGTTTGATGATTTTAATATTTCTCCCCAAAGTTCTATTTAGCTCATACCCTTGTCCTTGCATAGATAGGAAATTTTTTGATTCATACCTTGATTTGACCCACCTTTTGGTTGATAGTCACTTCATTGTTTGGATCTCATTTCCTTGAATGAAAGTTGGAAAATAGGTGTTTTTTTGTGATGAACCCTCTTTTACCATCAACAAACCCCATTTTTCACCTTTTCAATTATTCTCAATTATTCTCAAGTATTTGTAATATATTTTCTAACATATTCCTTTATTGTGCAAGTTATATCATTACATAATCTTACAGATAAGCTTGTGGGTCATGTTCCTACACCTAAAAGTATTTACATTATTGTAGTTATGAATGGTGTGTCGACCTCAAATAAGACCTTCAAACATCTCATTAGGTACTTTAGAGGATAAAGATGATATATTTTAATGTCAATAATAGTAGAGATAGTTTCTTAAGTTTGTTTTGGCATGTTTCTAGTCTTTTTTGGTAAACAAAGATAATGTTCAATTATACTTGACAAAAACTCTTCATTTATGATCACAAAGTACAAATAATCAAAAGGTGGAACCCTATGGATTATAGGGAAACTTAAGTATGTATTCAGGAATCATTAATCACAAGATTTTATGATAGTTTACATATCTTTATTTCCAAATTTTACTGGGTTGCATGCTAAGATTTTACTTTGTGAGTCCTTACAAACCCTAGGCTATGGTTTTTTGTCAATAAGATGGACACAACAAATTGGTATTTTAGATTAAGTACTTGACATATCATTATTATAGGTTTTAATTCTTTATTTCTATTGGTTTTAATATTAAGTGTATAGTCATAAAATTGCACCCCTTGCAATTTCACATATGTTCTTGTACCTGCTTTAGCATCCACTCCCTTAGCTTCTTGAGTAGGCTCATTTTAGCCCTTGCATCAGCCTTTTTCCCTCTCAGGATGCTCAGCACCCCTTTTCAATAGCTACCCTCACGTGTCAGCTTTGCATCAACTTTGTACTTTTCCCGTTCATGTCATTTTGTAGTGTGACATGTCCTAAAATTATCACACCACCTGGACGTCTATACGCTGCGCTAGCATCCTGCGACATTTCAATGCTCAAACAGTTGTCTCCGAGCATGCTTGCCACTTGTCATCAGCTTTTGCCAGTGGTAATAGCCCGAGACGCCTTGTAATGGCTTGAGAAACTTCTTCTTTCCTTAAATGCTATCTTTTCACTTCATTTACAACTCTCCCCTGCTTCTAACTTCTTCTAGCTCCATTCTTCCAACTTCTAGCTTCACTTCATCTACCATCTTTCTCTTGCTTGCACAACTCCATTGCTTGCTACAACATCATTCTCCAAAGCTCTCACAACACCCTTTGCAACACACTCTTAGCTCTTGTAGCTCTATTTCTCCCACTTTGTTCTTACAAGCACCCTAGGATTCCATATCCCCTATCTATTGCATACTTACTTCGTGATACGAGATCTCCTCCTTGAGCGAGGATTGCTTTTATCACCTCTTTTGTGATACGGGTTATCCTCCTCAAGTGGGGTTTTCTTTTATCACTCATACTTGGTGGTGTGGGTTCTACTCCTGAGCGGGTTCCCCAACACTTTCTCAAGATCTTACAAATGCAGTTTTTGAAGACATTCACGTGCTGGAAGTTTCATCACTTGCGTGGTTGTAATCATTTCCTTTCTTCTTCTTATCTCTATCATTTCTACTTTACTTTATTTCAGTTCTATCACTTTTTGTTACTTTCCTGTATTCTGGAAGTCCTTAGAAATTAGAATAGAAGCATTCACTTTGTTGTTTCCTATGAAAAATTCACTTTCTGGTCCGTATGAGACACCAGCGTGCCTCTGGGATGACATCGCGCTGTGTTGTCATTTTTATCCTGTGCTAACCTCCTTTGGCTGAGAGCTTGTCAGTTTGTCCAAAGAATCTTCATGACCCACTCTTTCAAATTTTAGAACTTTCACGTTGTTCCTTGAGGTAGTTTAGGGAAGTTTGCCTCGTGAGGCTCTTTGAATGAAGAGAAATCGTGAGTAGCGAATCCCCCTTCTCTACATTAAGTTACTTTAAAATCATGGAGGATGTTCATGTTCAAATTGTTATTTTTAGTAGTCATTAATTATGGTAGTGGATGTTTTTGATAAGGTAAGCAAGGTTTTGAAAGCACCAAGAACCTTTTACAGAGCTAATCTAAAAGGGTACTTCCAAATAGCAAAGTAATAGGCTTTGCAAATGAAATAGTGAAAACACCGTAGAACCACAATAGAACAACAAACAACACATGGTTAGTAGATAACTAGGAGAGATAGAACACTCAGAACAACAACAGTCCTAATTCAAAGAAGACTAACAACCATAGTTACGGGACTCGCTCGAATGTGGTGAGTCACGCTCCGCGCACCCCTAGCTGCATCCTGGGAGTGCTGGCATGAACGTGGCCGTGTCCAGACGTGTCCAGGCCAGACTTGCCGGATGCCTCGCACCCAAGAGAGTCTCAAGCCTTGGATGTGGTCAGCGCAGCCAAGGCAAAAAAAAAAATAACTTAAAGTTTTTTTATATATATTTTTTAACTTATATTATCTCCTTAGCCCTAAAATCAACCTCATTTCATTCATTTGGAAAAATAGGAGGAGAAGAGAGAGTTGTGAAGAAAAATAGGAGGAGAAGAGAGGGCAACCAGCAAGTTGTTGAAGACAAATCCAGGGTCATATATCATTTGGGGAGCTTCATACCAACAAGGAGGTGCATTGAGAGCTCATTACCAGTGATTAGGAGGAGTTTTCATTGCATTCCAAGCTAAATCTAAGAGGTAAGTTTGATTTTAATTGATTTTTTTTGTGTTTTTTTAACAAATAATTCATTGTAATTTGTAAAATCGTTGTTTTTTTGAGTTTGCATATTTTTTTTACAAACCCTACTTGCAACTTAAATAATTTTAGAAACCCTACTTTTGCAGTCACATTCATTTGCAAATCAAACCATATTATTATTTTCACAATGTCTCAAACCCCAATCAGAAAAGACCCTGCTTGGAAACATGCTGAAATCTTTCCCGGAATGAAAAGAGGAGACGCAAAATGTAACTACTGCAAAACAATATATCATGGAGGCATAAATAGATTAAAATACCATCTTGCACGCATACCTGCCCATGATGTAGTGGGTTGCACTAAAGCACCTCCTAAGGTTGTTTGTGAAGTGCAGGTGCAATTAGAAACTTTTGAAATGCAAAAAGAAATGAAAAAGAAACAAAAGTAGGAGTTGGTGAGTGTTGGAGTTGGACAGGGACTTGGTGTTGTTGGAGATGCTTCTTCCATGCCTCCATACTGTCCTTGTGCTAGTGCTAGTGCTAGTGCTTTTGTTTCTGCATCAGTTATGCCTATGCATACTCCTAGTGTTGGTGGCATTGCTACTGCTAGTGGTAGTGGTAGTATTAGCATTGGCCCTAGAGTTCGTAAATCTAGGGTGGACTCATATTCTGTACCACACACTACTCTTGGTTCTCAACCGTCGCTTGAGAGCATGGGTTGGAAAAAGGACGCACATAATGCAGCAAAAAAGACAATTGCAGAATTTTGGTACTATTGCACCATTCCCTTCCATGTAGCCAGGTAATTCTTTTTCATTTAATTGTTTTAAAATTTATATTTAAATTTTAGAATCTAGATTATCTCATTATTGAATTCAAATTTAAAGTTAAAAACTTAAAACTTTTCATTTTACAATACTTATTTAACTTATTAATTTATTTATGACATGTTTTAGGTCACCTTTTTGGAAAAACATGGTTGATGCCATAACCATATGTGGGGCGGGGTTCAAAGCCCCTAGTGAAGATGAATTAAAGGGCCCACTTTTAACTCAAAAGGTGGCAGATGTGAAAGCACAATTAGAGGAGCAACGCAAGCAGTGGAGGATGATTGGTTCCACCATCATGACTGATGGTTGGACCGATAGGAGAAATAAGACGCTGCTTAATTTCCTAGTTTCCTCCGGAGGTAATTGTACTTCCCTCAATGCATTGATATTTGAATTTGATTTAGTGATTAATAATTTAATATGGCTGATTTATGTTTTTTAATTTATTGAATAATTAGTTTTTCTTATTTTTCCAGGTGCCACCATCTTCATGAAGTCCATTGATGCTTCTGCCTAATTCAAAAATGCCACATACCTGTGTGAGGCTATAGAGGAGGTGATAGCTGATGTGCGGGAAGAGAATGTAGTGCAAGTGGTGACAGATAATGTAGCAAATTATGTTGTTACTAGTAGATTATTGATGGAGAGGCACCCTACTATATTTTGGACTCCATGTGCCACCCATTGCATTGACCTCATGTTGGAGGATCTTGGCAAGCTCCCATGGATAAAAAAATGTGTGGATGCGGCAAAAAACATACACAAAATTGTATACAATCACACATGGGTGCTTAACCTTATGAGGCAATACACAGGGTTGAGGGAGTTGTCTCATCCTGGCATCACTAGATTTGTAACAAATTTTATCACGATGCAATCCTTGATTCGATCAAAGGAAGCTTTAAGGCGCATGTTTACTAGTGAGGAGTGGTCTTCCTCATCCTTTTCTACAAGCATTGCAGGGATTGTTGTGGTTGATTGCATTTTTTATGAGAAAGGGTTTTGGATACCAATGGACAAGATTGTGAAGGTAAAATTTAATTCTTTATTATGTTTTAATTTTTAATCATATCTTACTTTTATTTGTTTATTTTTGTTCACACTTATTTGTGAAACATGTTTGCACTTTGCAGTTTATTGAGCCCTTGCTAGTTCTCCTACGAGTTGTAGATGGGGAGAATCCCGCAATGGGCTACATAAATGAGGGCATGGATATGGCCAAAGAGGCCATTAGATCAGTCTATGGTGGAGTTGAGGAGAAGTATCGTCCCATTTGGGATATCATTGATACGAGATGGAAAAACCAACTTCATATGCCCTTCCATGCAACCACATGTTTCCTAAATCCGGCCTTCCAATTTCGTCATGATTTCCGTGTAGATAGAGAAATTCTTAGTGGGCTCTACACGACGATAGAGCGGATGTTGCCCATTGTTACTACATAGATGGTGTAGGAGATAGATGCCTTCACTAAGGCACAAGGAGACTTCTTTGCATGTCAAATGTGCAAAGATAATAGGACAACATTACTGCCAGGTAAAAATATATTTAAGGGCATAATTTTCATCTTTTTATATTATAATTTATTATTAAATGTTGAACTTGAACTTGAAACTTGAAATGAGATTGATTTTGTTTCTTTTTCTCATCTCATATAGATGGTGGCATATGTTTGGTTCTAATACACCGATCCTGCAAAATATTGCCATTCGTATATTGAGCCAGCCATGCAGTTCATTTGGTTGTGAGTGCAATTGGAGTATGTTTGAGCACATACACTCCAAGAAGCGCAATAGATTGACAGTAGAGAGGATGAATGACTTGGTATATGTTCATTACAACCTTCAGCTTAGATACAGGAAGCTTTTTGACCACGACAAAACCTTGATTAGTCTAGAGGAGGTTGATCCACAGTCTGAGTGGATCACTAAGGCTACAGATGTAGTCTTTAGTGATGAGGACCTTGATTGGGTGGACCAAGCAAAGAGAGAGGCTGATATTGTAGCCATGGATGAGGAGGAGGCTAGAGCACGAGGAGACATAGTTGTTGTCAATGAGAGTGGCATGGAGAGTCAGACATAGGCAGAGACTATGGTTGCAACTGCAACATCATCCAAGACCCTTAGACACCTTCGTAGGAAGGATGTTGGCTCCACTATGCCATAGGGCATAGAGTCATAGACTTATAGCTATTGTTTTACTTTTTATATTTCATATTTGTATGGAATATTTGATGTCATGGATTTCATATTCCATGATTTTTGTATACATTTGACAAAATTTATATATCTAAGTATGTTATTTCCTTCAGCAGCGCAACTACAATTTGTGTACTTTATACTTATGTGATTGTTGTATACTTGTGCATGTGATCAAATTTGATTTTATTTGTGTTGTATTCAATAAAGGGTTCTTGAAACAAGTCTTAAATCCTTAAAAATCTCTAAATTTCTAGGGTTTTTTCAACTTTTTTTCATTTTGCCGAGTCTAAGTCCTGAGTCACCGAGTCGCCCTCACCGAGTCTGAGTCTCGTTACTATGCTAACAACCCATTCCTATCACCAAAACTAGGAGCAAAAAAACACTTACGATAGACAACAATCCTAATTCAAGGACCGAGAAACAACAAAGGCCCTGAACCAAGAAACAACCCATAACACAAGCCCTTAAGACTGTCTAAAACAACCTTGGGACACAAACCCCCTACAACAGTTGGACTACAGTAGACCTTCTACTTTTCAAAATGCACCAACCCATATCACAACAAGTTGCAGAGAAACGTTCTTCAAATTGTGTCAACCAACCAAACAGCAACCCCAAAACCACCTCAAAGGATGGGGCTCCCCTCTATAGGAGAGGAAGAAGTGGGGGCCAAAACTACCAAAGAAACCTCCCTCTGAAGCAAGCACGCCTCACCTCAAAGGGAAGCATCAAAGGAGATAATCACTTCCCACCATTCCTACAACCTTCAGCTCCACCTAAATAGGAGAGGGCTCCACCATAATAGGAGCAATATTCACCTCAATTGAATACAACGATTGTAGAAAAAGGTAGAAAGAAAGAACTCCAATAGAACAGGAAAAAACCTCCTCCCAAGGCATCCAGATAGAAGAAATAATAGGAAGGACAACAAAAACCTCCCAACCAACACCATAAAGAGCCCAAAACAACATATAACCATCAACTCCTTCCTCAGATAGAGCACCATTCACCACAAGGAGCAACCAAAAAACTAGGGGAATCCCTACCAACAAGAAACCCATTGCCAACCACAAAGGGATGAGGCCTATCCAAGCCACGTCAGGCTAGCAAGTACCAAAAAGAGAGACAAGAAACACTAGAATAGGGTAGAGCCCTAAAATCATATGCATTGTAGCTTATAAATAAGTTATTTGGTCACAATTCATTTGGAATGGTAGATGATTATATCCTTATGTTACAAAAATTAGTGTTCTAGTTGCCTATTCTATGTCTACATTTTTTGTTTTGATAATTTCATCAAATAAATTGAAAGTATATAGCACTAAGTCAAGCTTTGTAATGAGGAAGCTGTCAAACCTCCTCCAAAAGGAAATTTGACTCTACCTGCTAAACATGCTACTCTTGGTCTAAATTCAAATCCCCCAATTAAGCAATCCAAACCTTCTAAAACTTAGAAAGCCTTGAGCCAAAAAAAAATTGTTGGGTTGTGTGAGCTTAAACACACACCTCCAAAGAAAATATTGGAAAAAGACCTAATACATTTGTGAAAGAGTCACTCAACAAAAGGAAAAATAAAACTATTGTAAAATTTTATGTTGAAGAAGTCATTTTTAACAATGAGATTGAAGATAACACTAAAAACATGAACAAACAAGAGAGTAAAAGAGAACCCAACCAAACTACTGACGCTGACTGCATTAACCCTAGTGTGTAAAGATCCCATAGGTTGGCTAGAAAATAGGCCCTTAACATAATTGTGGATTAGATTTCCAATGATGATCTTCTAAACAGGTTAAGGAGGAAGATGATAGCAACAACGATGATGATGTGGAGGAAGTTGAGGAGGATGTTGATGGTCCAAGCCTATTTCTTGAATTCAATGCAATGCTTCAAGAATTGAAGGAATACACCCCCACTAAAGAAAAAAATGATGATAAATGCCCCAGTTGCAAGAATGCTTCCCAAGACTTCATGGCTTTATCGACTAGGGTTAAAAATTTGGAGAGGAAACTTAATGGACTATTTTGTTTCACCATAAAATTAATGCATCACTTTGTTGTAACTCTTGGTTTTTTCCTACAAGAGGAGATAAAAAAGCATGAGAAGACAACTAATCCTAGTTCTAGCTAGCAAAAGAAAAATGTCTTTAAGTTCCTCATAAAGGATTGGGAAAATATTCCCAAGTAGGGTATTTTTCTTGTTGTTAGTTCAAATTTATGAATTTACTCTATTGTGACTTTGTTGTAAGTTTGTTGTCACTGGTTTGTTTATGGCTTGTTGTAATGTCCCCTTCTCGCTCTTGAGCAACACAGTATTTCAATTAGCCTATTCTAGAGTTCTCGTAGGCTAGTTGATGTGGTTAGGGGATTCAGTTTCCAACATTAATGCTCAGTGTTGGGTTTTTCCATAGGGGTTTCTATTTATAGCAATGGTTGGTCTTGATATTTTTATCTTTAGTTGATCCTAGTTTCCTCTTTAATCCTCAATTTCGCATAGTTTGGAGTGTTTGGCATACACTTACTATTTATAGCAGTGCTATTTATAGTAAGCCACCTTTGGGGGAGTTGGTCCCAGGCCAGTGTACTTGCAGCAACATTATTATCTAGTTTTTAGTTGGAGAGTCTAAGGTTGTAGTTTAATATTTGCTTGTTCAACCACTTAAGTGATTTTATAAAGTTAAATTATAAGGTTAAATTATAAACTTATATTAAAGGGAAAAGTGGTCATTGAGGGGTACCTTGTGCCTAATGAAACAACTTTAAGTTGTTTTAAAAAGATTATTGAATATTTTATTGCCTCCTAAAGTTGGATGCCATAAGAGGTGAAAAAAAGACATTTTAAAATGTTAAAATAATTCTTTATAGAGATGGCATTGGATTTTAGAGAGAAATTAAGAGGAATTTGGAGTCCATTCACCCTAATGCTTAATATTTTGAAGTTGGCTCTCATTTTATTCATTCATGCTTGGAATTACTGGAATGTTGTCAAATTTTCTTCAGGTTGCTTGGGCTGCATTGTGAGGATGAAATCCCTCCATCGTATTGGCTGGTTTCGATGGTGAAATATCCTCCCTAATCAGATGCTAGTGTTATTTATCAGCTGAGATTCACAGGAGCTTCATGGGTTTGATTTTGGGTAAAGAAATAATGAATATTTTCTAATATTTTTAGGTGTTTTGGTGTGCTTTCTATTGCTCTCAAATTTGGGTGTGGTTATTATGGTTTTGGAGTGATTTTATTTAGTTTCTGGGTGATTACAAAAATGGACCTAAATCCGTGTTTTTGCTCATAGCTCAATATCAGTTGAAGTTCTTGTTCTAGGTATTGTCTCATATTGAAGCCTATCCTAAGTTGATTATAGAGAGTATAAGAATGAAATTTTTAGTGGAGGCTTTTATTTTTAAAGGTGTGTCAAACTTTTGAAGGAGGTTGCCTCTTGTTGTAAATATCTCCTTGTTCAAGCCAGTACATGTGGAATTAAGAGAAGAGCTTTGAACATTGTAAATAAGTGGCTTAGGTGTTGGGAAATCAAGAGGTTTGCAAACCATTGCTAGAGGTGTTATTCGCACTATCAATTACTCATATTGTTGTTGTAACAAGTTCTTTCCAGTTTGATTTATCATTGTAATAATCTGATGTTGAACAAAAAAGGAATTTAAGTGATGTTGGTTTCAATCTCTGTTGAATGGTTTTAGTTTCAAGATTTTCTTGTTCATTGTTATCTCCATTTCATGTTCAATACTCTTGCATTGCATTGAAAACAATTACAAACATATCACAAAACAAACAAACCAGCAAGCAGGGCATTTAAAAAAAAACAAGGGTGCTACTTTACACTTGTGACCCTAGTTTCCTTTTTTATTTAAATTCTTTTCCTTTGGGGCCTTTTGTGTTTGGTTATAGAACCGTATAAATTCTACTTATTTTATCAAAAACAAAGTCAAACATACCATGGTAGATTTGGGTGTGAACCTGAATATTATTCTAGTAACCACTTGGGAGAGGGTGGGCAAACCCAAGTTAGTCAAAACACCAATCAACATTAGTTTGGTAGATGGATAGATGGTATGGAAACTTTAGGAACATGAAAGAATGTGGAAGTAAATATCAAAGGACTCAAGAAAATTGCAGATTTTTTGGTTGTTGAGATGAAGGAACCCTTTAACACTTTTAGAAAATTAGTATGATTGAGGAGGTTTTTCAATTCTAATGGGATAGTAGACACAAGAAAGTAAAATATATCTTCAACGGATGACATTAAGATAATGCATATCCCACTAGGAGAAAGAGAAGATAGAACATATGTAGAATAAATTGAAGAAAGAGAAGAGGAAGATCCACAAATTCTCTATTCTATCTCAAGACTACCTATCGCAAAAGAAGAAGAAGACCTTGAAAGCTCTAGAGAAATTGAACTTGATAGTGACAATGACAATATTGATAGTGAAGAAGTTCTAGATGTATGGATGCAAGGAGAACATGAATTAACTTCTTGAAAGATATATGGGTTTTGAAAATAATTTATGATACACAATAGGCCCATGAGCCCTCTGCAAATTTCCACAAACACAAAAAGGATACTGAAAATGTAAAAACCAACAAAAAAGCACTAACCAAAATTCTATACCCATATCCCAACTTGAAAATTCAATATACTCACCACACCAGAAATCAATAACCATCATAAAACAATAATCTACCTAAGATACAAACATGGAAATGGAAAATCAATAATACACAAAAGGACCAATTATTATAATGCAATTACAAGCTTAACATTCAAGTTGAACTATAGGCAAGCATTACGTAGGTTTGAGTTTGAACATCAATTTCCTTAACCTAAACCTAACAATATAAAATAGGGGATCAAAAAATAATATTATATAATTAGACTAACCTAACTCAAATCATAAGTTAAAACAAAATTCACTATAGTATTTCATATAGAAAAGGTAGGAAATAACTTGTCGGGAAAAAAAAGTCATAGGAAAATAACAAGCAAAAAGATGTAAGAAGATGAGAAAATGACTACACCATTTAATACACTTACCTTGAAGAAATCTATAAATACATCATATCACTCATTCATTTTCACTCACTACTTATTATACTCTTTCAACTCTCACGTATTTAGAATGCTCCCAAGAAAACCCTTAAGAAAACTATCATTCTACTACAAATCTTATCTTCCAAAAATGGTCATGCCCACCCTCATTGACATTTCCCAGAATCCTAGGCCTAAGTAAAATATATTTCCATACAAGGCAATGGAAACTGACCCAACAAGATCATTTTTTAAGGTACCCATGAACACCATTTACATAGAATACATTCAAAAGTGCATACATGCAACCTTGATGGAGATAGATCACACTAAGTTTGAAGTCCCAAGGCACACCATAATACAACCATACACACAACACTATCTACCCTAATACAAATATATCTCAGAGAAATGAATAGATATTTTGAGGGAGTTTCCAAACTTCATTGTGCAAGAAGAATGGGTTCAGATCATATTGAGTTAGTTCCATGATGAATAACTTTACCTAGATTGACCCTACAAAATCACAAAAGATAGGTTGGAACAAGCCTATGGGCACAAGGATAAGTACCATTGAAGAAAACTATAAAAATGTGAAGGTTACAAAGATAATTAGAGCAACCTATGATGGCGGAAGCCATGATGTCACAAAGATAACCAATTTGGAAGTCAAGTATTCCACCATAGGCATCACCTAAAAGGTATACTACACAAACTGGTAGGACTCAATTACTGCCACCACCATTCATACAACTTATCAAATGGTAACAAAAGGGAAAGACATCAACCTATGTAAGGTCATACGATAGGAGCTCCTTGATAACATACAATGCACAAAGCAATCCCATTATCAGTTTAGGTATGATACTTTACTAATATGCCTCACCTTCTACTTCATACAAGAACTATCAACATTTACGAGAAAAAAATAGGATACCACCTGGCTAATTGTAGCCCAAATCTAATACCATTCCAAACACTTTCAGGATGCAACGTCTTACACTAAAACCTATTGGGGTTTCTTCAAATCCCCTCAATAGAAGCTATAGGTGAGAGATCATTTATTTTATGAGGTATCCGCAAATACATCAAGGACATTATCTTCCTCATCGAAAAAGAATACATCTTCATGGAATCCATTGAACCTAAGATGTCATGGATATTACATCTTTCCCATGAAGTGACAGATGCAAACATCCAATTTTATGCCTCCCCAAGGACCCACAAGTTGAAAAATTCACCACCTACTAGGATTATGTGGACAATTTAGCAAAAGAGAAGTCTAAAGAGCACTTAGACAAGAACCAAGAAAAATTACATGAAATGTGAGGGTTACCAAGCCAAGAGATAGAGGAACAAAGCAAATCTACTTCCTGGAGATCTAGAAGGCTCCATATGGGCACTCTTTCAAAACCCATACAAAGCAAAAGTAGTAGACCATAGAAGAGGAGACTCATTACCATACCTCCTCAGACAAAACAATTAGAAGAAGCAACAAAGGCCTTCCTATAGATGAGTGCAAAGAAGAAACCAAAATGAAGGAAGGAAAAATTATAAAGAGAAGTCTCCAAATTGATAGTGGATATAGAAGAAGAAGAAAAAGTCACTCTAGAGAACGCATCCATTAAGGAAGTCTCGCCACTGGTAGATGAATACCATCTATACAGTGGATTATTTAAAAAATAAGTCCTAGATATGACACTTCAAAAATATCCTAACATGGTAGTTCCAAACAATCTAGTCACAAAAAGGGCCCTAATGAGGTATGTGGTAGCATCCAACATAATGTTGGAGGACTTGATTGATCACTTTTCAAAATCCTTGACCACCAGATTCAAGAAGAGAATGGAGAAAGAAACTAAATAATAGGATAGGCTAAAATACTTGACCATTAGGGAACTATCCCTTGTAATTACACCTCCACAAAAGCAGAGGATAACAAAGATACAAACCAAAGAGCTATGGTCTAAGAAGAGGTTAGATAATTTGATGATAGAAAAATCAAAGATTACTTAAACGGTCCAAGCAAAGATCAAGGAAGACATAGAGAAAGTGTGCCAATAGTTGCACAAGGAAGAAGAAAAATATAAAGTAACTTCTTTAGAACAAGAATAGTCTTCCCATCCTTAGCAGTTTGAAACTCCTTCCTCCTCCACAACTTCCTCTATGTAGTCCATTAAGGAATTTTTGGTGAAACTTGAAAGTAACTACAACCAGTGGCATCTTTGTAGTTGCTTCAACTTCCACTGATGGGATCATAAGTTAATATTGGGAGCATCTCACCCTAAAATAAATTCCAACTAGAAGACATCTTGTAACAAACAACAAGAGATGAGATGTTGAAACATCATGTGGAGAGCTCTGATCAATTAGAAGAGATGATGAAGGATATCCAAAGAAAGTTCTTACAACTCTAAGGGGACTCATCCAACCCTTGGTTGTACAACTAATTTTTTTGATAGATGGGGTGATTAAGGATACCTAACTATAGAAGAAGACAATGAGGCAACATATTTAGGCAAAGCACCAGAAGATAAAACTGAAAAGGAAAGAAATAAATGTGTTATCGTACACTCTTTCCTAGAGTCCCACATCAACACATTGAAGAATATTGAAGGGGATCTCAATGCTCTATACTAGTTTTGTTTGCAATTGAAAATGGTGACAACCCTAATTAAGGCTCAAATGGATAAGTTAGAAGTTTAGATACTTCAAAGAGCAATAGTATATAATGCCCTGCAAGATACATATAGCCAATCCTAGGTGCAGATAAAAAAATTACATGGCCAATTTCAATAGTTACAAGATCGAAGGGATAAAAGCAAGAATAGATTCCACTAGCTAAGGAAGGTAGAAATCCTAATATTAACACACATCATGGGTGTCCTCGAGGAAGCACAACAACTGGCACAAAAGATCCAAATTCCCCAAACACTTTAGAGCAACTGCTACTACAGATCCAAGTCCAGACCTAGCAACTACAATTGGCCAAAATACAGTGAGACCACACTTTTTCCAAGATCAAGGAGATATACAAGGACATTCTCCTCTCATAGTAGAGATGGCTTGAGGACAAGTCAAATTTTTAAAAAGGGGGATGATGTTGGCAGGAAAGAGCAATAGTTCAAACATTACCAAGTAAATCCTACTGCATCTTGTTGTAAAGAGATCATAGACCATAAGATTCAAGAGATACCTTCTAGGGTAGAGGTAGGATACATGAGCCACGTCCTATCCAATATATATATGTATCAAAAAATATATGAATAATAGGCTAAGAAGATATATGTTAAGAATATATGGATGAGATTGTATGTAAAAGAGTATATGCATGAGATAATATATGTAAGAAGAGAGGGGATATACAAAGTATAGGGAAAGACATATGATGTAAAAGGAGATATGAATGTACTCCATTGATATAAATAATATAATGATACAAAAAATTTATCTATATTATGTTTTCTGACATCTTGATATAGATAGTTATTTAGTCAATCTTTTGTCTAGATCAACCCATTAGTCCCTTTATATAATTGAGACGGGTATAAACTACAACACTTAGATAGTGTGTGGGGCTCAAAAATTTGGTCTGTGTTTCCCCAATTTTATTTTTAACAATGTACTTGTCAATTTTTGCAACAAGTGTTTTTGTTTACACCTAGTTTGTGATGCCACTATAAGAATGCCTCTTAGTGAAATTAGAGAGATAATAAATAATGGCTATATTTTATCTTAAGATTTCCTTAAATCTTAATGTACACAATTAGAAATTGAAACATAAAATAAGAATTAAAACATAGATTAAATCTCGATTTAAAACTTAATTGTAAACCTCAAATTAAGTACATAAAGGATTTTCTCAAGACTTTGTAAATATGTGGATGTTAAAGTTTGCAACATAACATGAAGGATTTTTGAATAATAAAAATGACAGATTGATTTTGCATAACATATTCATGGTTGTAAAAATGGTGACTATGAGGATGATTTATAGACTCCAAAATATTGGATGAACAATAGATATTTGATCAAGTATCAAGAGTTAACTCCATTTGTTATCAAGTTAATTGGGAAAGATTGACAAGTGAACTAAAATTAGTGAGGGAAATTTATATTCTAGGCTCATGAGAGGATAATAATAAATGTATTGATTTATTAAATAGAAAAATTGATAAGGAAGTTAGTAATTTGAAGAATGAGTTAACTTGTGAGAAGATAATTATGGATTTTTAACTTATTTAAATGAATAACTATCTCATATTAATTATATAATAATAAATTATTATTCAATTAAATTATAATAACAAATAATGATAATGATGATAATAATAAATAAATATTTAAAAATATAATATTTGGAGGATGGCGTTGCAGATGGGAGTCAGTTCAATCTGCGGCCTATGGGGCCCATCTTGCATGTGCCCTTCTTGTTGTTGCATGTGGGTGTTTGGGTGCAAATTGTTGGTAGTGGGTGATGCTCGATGGGGAGGGGTGTTGATGGCTAAGGGGAATGCATTATATTTTCTTGGGTCCACGTTTTTATTCTCAACTCTCTGTTCTTCATTTGGCTACTTTGTTCTGGTTGGCGCGAGCTTCTTTTCTCTTGGGTTTGCTTTCTTCTTCTATAGTTCGGTGCTTCATTTAGAGCCTTCTTTTGTGAGGGTTTTGTCTTGTCTCCTCTTTGGTGATGGATCGATGGGAAGTTTTGGGGGTTAATTTTTCTCTAAATTTTTGAGTTGCTATTGGAACGAACTCTCCTCCTTCAATGAAGGTTTTTGATAACAACTTGTTCTCTAAGGAGTCAGGGAATGGAGGATTTTCTCTGTTTGGAGGTCCTCGTATCCTGAAAATAAATGGGTGCCTAGAACGAAGCAAAGATAGGTTGATGCTAGTAATTCAGCCTGAATCGATTGCAGAGGATATTGAGTATTACTCAAAACATGCTTTGCTTTGTAAATTTTTGGGAATGAGGGTTTCACTCCAATTCTTGGAGTCATGGGGTCATTGTACCTAGTCCCTAGAGGGAGAGATGGAAATAATGTTATTAGCAAACAGTTACTTCATGGTGACTTTTAGTTGTATGGCAGATCACAATAGAGTGTTTGAAGGTGGGTCGTACTTCCACAACCAGATTGGTTTATTTATTAAACCCTCGCATGCAGGTTTCAATCCTTCAGAAGAAATTTTAAATCAAGTCCCAGTGTGGGTTCATCTTCCTAGATTTCTAATTGAATGTTGGAGCAATGACATATTTCATCGGGTTGCTTTGTTGCTTGGGAAACTAGTGGGTCCTTTTCAACAAACTCTGGATAGAAAGGTAATGAATTTTTCTCACATTTGTGTTGAAATGGATTTAAATAACCCTCTTCCAGATTCTTTGGAAATTCATGCAGGCTCATATTCTTGGGTGCAACAACTAGACTATGAGACATTGCCCTTTCGATGTCGTATATGTCATGAATATGGCCATTTGCAGAGAAGATTCCCAAAGTCTAAATCTTTTGAGTCTCATCCTTCTCAGCCTCCTCACAATCCTCTTAAGGTGGACAAAGGCAAGGACCCCATTCCTGGTGAGGCTATTGGCGTAGAGGGTTTTATTCTTATTAAGGCATGTAACAAGAATAGGGGAAAAAGAGGAATTTGAAGGAGCATCAGGAAGGAGATACCTTTAATATATTTGAGGTTCTTGATGATCTTAGTTAGCAGGAGGTGAATCCGGGAATGATTTTTTTGGATTAGGATGTTTTAGAAGGGGTTCAGGAAGGAATTATTCCATTATACAACTAGCCTTCTTAGGAGACGGGGGCTTTGCAAATAGAAACAGATTAAAGTTTGGTGGTTCATGGGAGGTCTAGGACTCTTGTGGATACGAAGATGGGGGAGGGAGATATTTCTACTCCATTGGTGAAAGTGAGGTCTGATTTGGTAATAGGAAGCAAGGCGTGTCCTTTGTTGGGAATTCTTCAAAAATACCTAAAGAAAGGGGTTGTTGAGAAGTCCTCTAAAGTTGGGAGAAAGAAAGATTTGGAAAAAAAAAGTTGATGGGGGAGACTTTGGTGGAGTCTAGATATGTTAAGACCCTGGATTTCCATTTTTATAACCCTCCAAAATGATCTTCCTCTCTTGGAATTTAAGGGATTTGAATAGTGGCCCTCAACAAAAAAGTTGTTTGTGATTTGGTGAGAACTCATTCTCCTAATGTTCTTTTTCTAGAAGAAATAAAGTTAACCATTCAAGGTATGATTGGTTTTTTTTCCTAAGTTGTTGGGGTGAGGTGATTGCTAGTGTATTAGGGCTCATGGGAATGTTGGGGGTGTGGCTTGCCTGTGGGACTCATTGAAGATTCATCCTCTTTGGTGGGTTTCCTCCAAGTCTTCCATCTTTGTGGTTGCTTTAAATCTGGAGTTGGGAGAAACTATTCTTCTTTCAAACATCTATGCACCTACTAATTTTCCTAGTAAGTTGATATTGTGGTCTCATATTAGTTTCATTCAAAGCCTTGCTCCTCTTTTCCCTTTGGATTATTGCGAGTGATTTCAATGCCATTATTGAGTTGGATGAGAAGGGTGGTATTGTGAGATTGGATCCCTCTACTTTTCTTCTTCGGGATAACATATCTGCATTGAATCTGGTTGACATTAAGCCCCAAAATGGTTAGTTTACTTGGAATAATAGGAGATTGGGAGTAAAATATATTGCTGAGAGAATTGACTGTTTCTTGGTTTCTTGTTTTTGGGTTGGAGGATTGTAGTCTACTTCCTTTGAGATTTTGGATTGAAGGGGCTCAGATCATTGACCTATTAAGTTAATTGCTACTTTGGCTCATGTTGCTTGGTCCCCCTCTTTCAAGTTCTAACTTATGTGGTTAAGAGATTCTTCTTTGTAGGAGCATGTGGTTGAATGGTGGCGGAGGGGACCTGCTTATGGCACTGCTATGTATTCTTTTTCTAAATTGTTGCACTATGTGAAATATCAACTCAAAAGGTGGAATAGGCAATGCTTTGGCAATATTTTTCATGCTAAGGTTGTTGCTCAAGCTAATTTGGATGTCATCACTCGAGAGATAAGGGAGTTTGGTCTTTTTGAGGATTTACTCAGGGAGGAGGATAGGGCTTTGAAAGCTTTGGAAGAGTGTGAGCTACGCCAGGAAATTTATCAAAAACAAAAGGCTCGAGTTGACTGGTTACAAGAGGGAGACAGAAACACTGCTTTTTTCTTCAACTCAGTGAAGGCCAGGAGACATTGTAATTCTATGCTTGTTCTTGTGAATGAAAGGGGTGAGCATTTATCTTCTTTGCAAAATATGTCTAGAGAAGCTTCACAGTTCTTTGCTTCTTTATTTAGAGAGGATTCTCAAGATGGTTTGGCAGAAGAAAATAAAGTTTTATCTTGTATCCCTTCTTTGGTTATTGGGGAAATGAATGAGCATCTTTTGGGAAACATCTCGTTGGAAGAATAGGAAGCTATTGTTTTCCAGATGAAGAAAGGGAAAGCCCTGAGCTATGATGGCTTTTGGGTTGAATTTTATCAAGAATTTTGGGATATCATTAAGCTGGACCTTTTGGAGGTGGTATAGGAGTCTCAAAGGAATAATCAGATGCTAAGGGCTTTGAACTCTACTTTCCTTGCTCTCATTCCTAAATGTGAGGGGTTGAATCATCTGAGTCGATTTTGACCCATCTCCCTTTGTAATGTGGTGTAAAAAATTATTTCCAAGCTGATTGCTGAAAGGATGAAATGATAGATTAGAGGGCTTATCTCTAAGGAACAAAGTGGTTTTGTGGAGGATTGGAAAATTCTGGATGGGGTGGTCATTGCTACTGAAACCATTCATTCTATGGAATCCTTGAAAGAAAAGGATATGTTCATCAAGCTAGATATGGCAAAGGCCTATGATAGAGTGAAGTGGTCCTTCCTACAAAAAATTCTAATTTCTTTTGATTTTGCTAAGGACTGGGTCCAATGGGTTACGTGTTGTGTTACTTCCACTTCTTTCTCAGTGCTAATAAATGGTGAGATTTCTTCTCTATTCAATGCTTCTACAGGCCTTCGTCAAGGGGATCCTCTCTCTCCGTATTTATTTATCCTTCTTGCTAAAGGCCTAGGGAGATTGGTGAAATGTAATGTGGAGCTGGGTTTTATCCAGGGATGGGGGTGGGGAAATGGTTTACCTCCTCAATCCCACCTGCAATTTGTGGATGATACTATGGGTATGGCTAAGATCATAAAAGATAGGAATTTGTGCAAGGCTTTGGATACCTACATTGTTGCTTTTGGTCAAAGGATTAATGAAGATAAGTCTTCCATTTTCTTCTTTAATACTTCAAAGCTTATTTGAAATAAAGGATTGCTCATATCTTGAGGTTTCAGATTGATTCTCTCCCTTTAACTTATCTTGGTATTCCTATCTCTAGTGGTAGGCTTCCCAAGGAATCGTGACAAAATATTCTAGATAAGTTTCATGCGAAGGTTAATCATTGGACCCATCGATCGTTGTCCTTTGTTGGCCATGTTTAGTTGCTAAAGTTTTTGGTGCAGGCTCTTCCTATTTATAGGTGCATGCTACAAGTAGCTCTAGTTGGGTTTGTGAAGGATTTGGATTCTCTGGCTAGACAATTCTTATGGGTGGTAAGCTTATCCTCTTCCAAGTGGAGCTTGTTGAAGTGGGATATTGTGCGTAGCCTAAGGAAGCTTTGGGGTCTTGGACTGCAATAGTCAACTTGGTCTAGGTTGGTGTTGGATGCTAAGCTTTATTGGAGGTGGTGTGTGGAGCAGGATCATATATGGGCTAGGATTTTATCTCACAAGTACCTTTCGGGGGTCTTGAAGGAGTAGCCTCCCAAGTATCCTCTGGTGGGGAAAGGTTCTGTGATTCAGGGAATGCCTAAGAAAGGGGCTACGCTGATCAAGAAGGGATTATTATGGATATGTAATAGGGGGAGTGAGGCCCTCTTTTGGTTTGATTCTTGGGATGCCTTTTCCCCCATTTTGGGTCAGTATCCTAATTTGGTGAATCTTTGTCATCGCTTCTTGGAGGCTGGTTGGTCAAGGGTGAGTGATTACAAGAACTTTTATCCATGTGGGCAGATGGAGGTGGCTAGGTGGAAGGTTCCCTGCAATTGGCCTATTATTGGGTTGGAGGAGGATTGTGTTGAGCTTCAGAATATTTTGGCTAGTAGACAATGCAATTCTCTCAGGGATAAGGATATTCTAGCTTGGAGCCCGAACCTTAAGGGTGATTTCATTGTGGTTGGTGGATATTAGGAGTTGTTGTCTCATAAGTTTGGGGGGGTGGAGGTCCCTTGGTGGAAACATGTGTGGAACAATTTTTCATGGCCAAAGTGTAATTGTTTTGTGTGGACTCTAGCTTGGAACAGATGTTTGACTTGGAATAATTTTTAAAAGAGGGGATTCCAAGGTCCTTCTATTTGTGTTATGTGAGACAACAGTCAGGAATATTCTTCTCATTTCTTTTTTGTTATCCTTATTCTATGTTGCTCTGGAATTTGTGGTGAGGTGTCTAGAAACATCCTTGTTCATGCTTCTTCCCTTGTTGAGTTCTAGAGCTGTCTGGGAAGACCCCCTTCCCAAACCTCTTTCCTCCAGATTATGTGGTGCATTGGTCCTACGTTCATCCTTTGGAAAATTTGGTTGGAAAGGAATCGTAGAATTTTTCATAGGGATAGGTTGATGGTTCAACAGTTTTGGCACAAAGTTGTTGGTATGATCCAAGAGATAGTGGAAGCCAAATTTGAAGTGGCTTTTTTGTTGGACAAAAGTGATGATGAGATTGTGAAGAGACTGGGTTTTCAGGGGTTGACTTCAGTCTCTACTTGTGTCAGAAGAGGTAGGAGGGCTAAAAAGAAGGTTCAAAGGGTTGGAAGATGGTTGCCTCTGATGAATTTTTTGAAGATTAATACAAATGGTTCCTCTAGGGGTAATCTTGGGCTTGTTGGGATTGGTGGAGTTGGAAGAGACAATTTTGGTTCAATTATTCATCAAGGGTGACATTCTAACAACTTTATGGAGGGGTTGGAAATTCTTTGGGCTATTAAGCGTGCTTGTGCTTTGGGTTGGCGTAGGATTATTTGTGAATCTGGTTCATAGATTATTGTTAATATGTTACATGAGCAAAAGGTGGTTGAGGTTAATTAGCAGATTGTATTGGTGGTTTGACAAATTTTGCAGAGGTGCTCTATGTTGGAAGTGGTGTCTTTTGCTCACATTTTCGTGAGAATGGAATAGGGTTGCTGACTATTTGGCTAAGTGGGCTTTGGAGCATGCAGATGACTAGAAGGTTGAGGGATGGGGACAGTTATCCCCTAGGTAATGTCAGGATTTAGAAAGGGCCATTGCTGATGATATGGAGGGATAAGATGTTGGTGTTTGTTTGGATGGTGGTTTTTGTTTTGGTTGGGGGTTTTCGTGTTTTCCTTCGTGGGAGCCTACGGTTTCCCTAATCCTTATGTACTCTTAATTTCTTGAGTTCAATAAAGTTTTTACCCCTTTTTATTAAAAAAAATGATGATTATAATAAATAATTAATGATATAATGATATGATTGATAGTGATTAATAATAGATGATAATGAAAATAATGATAATTAATGATAATGGATAATTAACGATGATTAAGAGGGTGTATTTTAGTGTCTACACTTAATATGAGGCCTCCAAATTAAAATTAGAGAGATAATGAACATTTATTTATAAATAAATAAATTTAAATAATAAGAGAGGGTGCACATTGTGATAAGAAGATATAGAGACAAATAATGAAATGAGATACATTCATTGTTATTGGCTAACCTCAAGAATTTATACAAAAATCAAGAAAATCTTCCTAATGGCATCCCATGGAATATGGATTATTTATCATAACTAGCATCCCAAATGAGAGTCCTTTCTATAGATTTGGGAATCTAAATGGGTGTGTTTTTATAGGTATAAAGTATCATAATGAATTTCTTGTTAATGGGCCTCAACAGGTTGATTCGTTCTTGGCGAATGCTAGGGTTGTGAGGGAGACAAATCTCAGTGAAGGGTGGTATAAGGTGAATTTTGATGGGGCCTCAAAAGGGAACCTAGGTCTGTCAGGTGTGGGTATTGCAGTTTTGGATTGGGTGGGGAATCTGGTGGCTCTCGATGCTTTGAAATTGGAGAATGGCATGAATAATGTGGGAGAGGCCAAAGTAGCTTTAGAAACTTTGAAGTATGGGAAAAAAATTGGTATATCTAAAATTTGCTTAGAAGGTTATTCTCAGATTATCATTAATGCTATTAGGCAAGGTAAAATTAACGCTTGGCACCTTCAAAATTTGGTAGTCGTTAGTACTCAAATCCTTTCTACATTTGAGGCCTATGTCATCAAACACATAGGCAGAGAAGAGAATCATACGACATACATGCTATCAAAGTGGGAAATCACTTTAAATGATGCGAATGTTGGGTTTTTTAAAGATTTGAGAGATTTTTCGTGGGATGTGTTAGTACAAAGTGCGCAACCAAATGAGTCCAGGCATTTATGACTTGATGAGGGCTTATTGTGATGTGATGGGGGTCAAGTTTTATTTGCTCTATTGGTGTTTGATGAGATATCATTTACAAATGGTGGCTTTGGTTTATGTTTGTGTGGTGGTGCAATATGGAGGCCTCCTTCTATCTCATCACCACGCACCAACAACTAGCCTTTAGGGGCAAGATTATAGAAAATCATTTTAAGTCAGTTTTGAAATTTAGTGATGATGTGTTGCTACAGATTATGGAAGTTATTCTGGGGGAGGAGTTTTTGTCGACAAACCATTGTTATAGGAAAAATGTGGAAATTGTGTCCATGGTTGCTGCTTGGGGATTGGAGCTTGGGAAAAAAGAGGAGGTGGAAGGTGTATTGCGGGGATGCATCAATTTTGTGTGGTTGTATGGTTTGAATTATGTGTTGCTTAAATCAATCGAGGGGCTGGGGTTCCTACAAGGTGACGCCAAGGAAGTGATTGGCTCAACTCCTGCAGTGTATGCACCCTTTGTTCATTGACCATGAGGAATGGATCGTGATGCGAGAAGAGTGGAGGCGGCTTTGGGTTGGGATGCCCTCAAGACACACCTGAAGGAGGTGGAGATGGCACGTGCAAAATCAAGTTTGGGTGGACCGAGGTTCTCCTTTCGTGCAAAGGATTATTGGGTTAATGGCCCTCTGCGTGTTGCCAAGAATCACAAGGAAGTGACTTATTCAAGCTGGGTTTGGTGTGCTGCCTCTAGGACATGTCAAGTTCAATTTGGTGTAGGTTTCTATCGATCTCTGGGCTATTTGGTTTTATATTTTAGAAGTATAGTTCTTTTCTGTCTGGTTGTAGGCATAGATTTCCATTTTTTATTCTCTAGGAAGTTTTTGTCCCTGATCGGGTGGTGGTGTAGTGTGTGATGAGTCCAATTTATGGCTCAATTTTGATAGGTTTTATTATCTATTTGTTGTTGTTACCATAGAATTTGGCACTTGGTTGATGAAATTTTCCATGTTATTTCCTTAAACCATAGACCTTGGGTATAAGTTTATCCTTGTGACTTTGAATGACATTAACATGTTATGTGAATTATCTATGTTAATTTTGCATGTGGATGAATGGATGTTACTTTAAGGTAGTTATGGATATGCAATTGTTTGTGTGTGCTAATGTTTTTATGCAGGTTCACATTAAAGATGTTGATATAAATAGAGCCTGCAAAGTCGAGGAAGCTTCTACTAGTTGGTCAGTTGCCATGGAAGTCAAAAAGGTGATCA
>VDFB02169533.1:0-14070 GCA_007258455.2 Sequoia sempervirens | reverse complement strand
TTGTTAAATATATCATTTTTATACTATAATTTCTATATATTAATGTATTTAATTGTTATTGTAATAGACAAGGCTTGATCAATAACTAAACCTTAGGAAGAGTAGCAGGAGCACTCCTAGACCTTAGAGTAAATGAGTGACAAACTTATTGCCATCTGGCTGACCAACAAAGGGAAAGAATTTGTTTCGAGAACATGGAGAGCAATGATTTTTGATTCCAGAGCCCTTGTTGTATACCTATATGGAATTTTTGTACATATTTTGTATTGACATATTTGACATTGTATGCCTATATGGAATTCTCGTAAGCCTATATGGCTATTTTGTACCTATATTTTATACTTAAATCGACATATATTGATGTATGTGTACATGACTATTTGGTTAATACAAATCTTTTTTTATCGATGGTGTCCATATTTGTATTATAAATCCAGCTGGTTCACTTAGATATGAGTTATACGCATATGTATACTTTTACAACTTATGTGTATACTTTCAATTTATGTGTATGCCAATGTATACTTTGTGACTTATGTGTTTTCATGTGATACTCAGATTCATGCATATACTTTGTATTAATTTTAGGTATACTATGTATTCATGTGGTATACATCAAGGCTTACATGTATTTGAAAGTAATTTGTGCTTCCCTTATTCACATGTATGTTTGAATTATATTCTCATGTATACTTATTAATGGGTTAGCCTAGCATTGATCATTGCTTTGCTTCATGGTTTTTGTTGAATATTTATTGATTGATGCTAAACAACTTCAATATTTCTAGGAATACTAATAGAGTTACAAATTAAAAAAATGTAGAAATTGAAAAGCAAAGATTGACTGTAAATAAATGCACTGATTATTAACTTGATAATTGATTAATAATTAGTATAATATATATATAAAGAGACGAGCCTTCTAGAATGGAAACTAGCAACTAGAAAATAGGCATGCAGCTCCATGCAAGATTGCACAAGTAAACAATCATTATCATAAAAATCTAACTAGAAAACTTATCTAAAGGAATATTTTAGGTAGAATATTCTACACTAAAATTTTCATAAACAATGGATTGTTTCCATGCTCGATCCCCAACTATCAACCAAACCTTTTTAAGAAACCCCTTTGATATATTTCTACGTCCATCAGATCAATGGATATAAATCTAACCAAAGCATTCCTAGTACTTTAAAAGCAATAATCCACCCAAAATTGCAAGGGGAGATAAGGAAAATGAACCCACACAGGCATAAACAAATAAAGAATAGTTCACCCTTCATAGTTTGGTGAAACCATTTCCAAACTTAGAAGATGTTAAAGATAGAGAATAAATATGATCTATATAATATAGAATTAGTACCCACTTTGATGACTACAAAATTGTCAACCATGGGCTTATCATGCCTTTTCAAATTTGGTAAGAAGGATTATTTAAGATACTTGAGCAATGTATTTCCTAAGGGAAAGGATGATAATTAAAAAATGTCTTGCCCTTGCTAGACTTGAGGATGATCATATTCTTTTGGTGTGAAAAACTTAGAATTCTCAACTGTCATGTGAATGTTTCTCTTTTCAATTGTTCTGCATGCCACCATAAGGGATTGAGTTGGTTGAACATAGTTCAAAGTGATTTGACATGTTTAGATGTGAAAGATGACCATTCCTAGCATAAAAATACCTATCCAAACACATTGGAATAGTTTGTTTGGTCACATGAGTTGTAGAATAAAAGTTGCACCACTTTGCAACTTTACACTACTTGCATTTGACACTTGTTCCATCAATTGAAAACTCATCACCATGGGAAAATGAATCCCAGATAACAAAAAATGAGAGAGGTTATTGTAGAGGCTCCAACATGATCCCACAGAGGGCTCAAATAGAGAGTTCGTGAAGTGTCATAGTGCTTTTGAGTAATAGCCCATCAAAATTGCAACCATTTTGCACTTTGGACCCTATGTATCTAAGTTGGTTGAATGTAGCTCAGAGTGATTTGGCATGTTTGGGTGTGAAAGAGGACCATTACTAGTGTAAAAATACCCATATAGACACATTGGAATAGTTTGTTTGGTCACACGAGGTTTAGAACAAAAGTTGCACCACTTTGCAACTTTACACTGCTTACACTTGACACCTTTTCATTAATTGAAAAGTTGTCACCACAGGAAAATGAATTCAAGATACCGAAAATTGAGAGAGGTTATTGTAGAGGAACCCAACATGATCTTGTAGGCTCAAATGGAGAGTTTTTAAGCATCACATTTTCTGAGTAATAGCCTGTCAAATATTACAGCCATTTTGCACTTTGGACCTCTTAAGGGATTGGTTTTCATTGGAACATAGCTTGAAGTGATCTCGACATGCCTGGGTGTGAAAGAGACAATTCCTAGCATAAAAATACCCATCTAGATGTGTTGAATAGTTCGTTTGGTCACATGAGTTGCAGAACGAAAGTTGCACCACTTTGCAACTTTCCACTACTTGCATTTGACAACTTTTTCTATCAACTGAAAATTGGATACCACAGGAAAATGACCTCTAATATAACAAAAAATGAGAGACGCATATCAGAGGGGTCTAACATGATCCCATAGGATCAAACAAAATTTTGAAACATCATGGCTTTTGAGTAATAGCCAACAAGCTTGCATATATTTTGCACTCTTTAGATCCTTATGGTTTCAGCTGGTTGAACATAGCCTCACAGTTTCCAACGGTTTGGGTGTGAAAGAGACCATGCCTAGTGTAAATGTACCCATTTTAATGCATTGGAATAGTTTGTTTGGTCACACTAATTGCGTAACAAAAGTTTCACTCACTTTGCAACATTACACGCTTGCATTTAACACTTTTCCATCAAGTGAAAATCGACACCACGGGAAAAATCTAAGATAAATCTAAACCGAGAGAGGTTATTGTAGAGGGCCCAATTCAATCTCATAGAATTAGATGAATAGGTCGTAGCATCACGCTTTTGGATTAATAGCCTAATAAAGATTAAGCACTTTGCACTTTGGAATCTTAAGGGGTCGAAAGCTAGTTGGAATGTAGCTCTAGGCGATTTAGCATGTTTGGGTGTGAAAAGAGGAACATTTATATAAACATACCCCATCTAGACACACATTGTAATAGTTTGTTTGGTCACACGAGTTGTAGAACTTAAAGTTGAACCAATTTCGTAACTTTTATTAATTACTTGCATTTGACATTTTTCCATCAAGTGAAAATTGGACACCATAGGAAAATGAATTCGAGATAAAAAACCAAGAGAGGTTATTGTAGAGGGGCCCAACACGATACCGTAGGCTTAGATGAAGAGCTCATAAGCATCACAGTTTCTGAGTAATAGCATGCCAAAGATTGTAGCCATTTTACACTTTGGACCTTTAAGGGATTGACTTGGTTGAACGTAGCCTAGAGTGATTTGGCGAGTTTGGGTACAAAAGAGGACCATTCCTAGCATAAACATACCCATTTAGATGCATTGGAATAGCCTTTTTGGTCACATAAGTTGTAGAATGAAAGTTGCACCACTTTGCAACTTTACATTGCTTGTATTTGACACTTTTTCCATCAAGTGAAAACTGGTCACCACAGGAAAATGGCTCCGAGATAACAAAAACCAAGAGAGGTTATTGTATAAGTGCCCTATGTGATGTTGATGCCTCAGATGGAGTTCCCATAACTAACATAGTCTTTGGGTAATAGGCTGTCAAAGATTGCTGCCCTTTTGCAATTTGGACTATTAAGGGAATATTGCATGAATTACAAATGTTTGAGGGCAGCAATAAATTTGAAAATTTGAGTAAATATCATTACAAATGTTGATGTGAATATATGGTATGCTATATTGATATTGATATACAATCATTAGGCTGATTTGTTTTAATAAATAAAGTTTTTATAATAAGTTAGTCAATTGGTGCTAGTTATAACAGGGAGAGAATAAAAGAAGAGAAAGAATGATTGGTAACCATCAATGGTTATTACACTCACTATACTAATAATATGATGTTTACAATAAAATGAGATTTATTTGGCAGTCATAATTCTTATGTTTGTGCTACAATTATCTAATATGCTTCCTATACCATTTTAAACCCAAGTCCTTGTACTTGTAGGAACAATGCTTTCTCAAAACTATCATGTGGTAATATGGGTCCTTGAAGTAAGGATTATGGGTTCAAAGAATTCATAAAAGACAATTCCCAAGTATGGGAATATTAAAATTTAAATATAAGCTCATTCCATGTTCAGAGAACCATGTACCCCACTAATCAATGCTCAATTTGAACATGTTAAAATAGTTTCTATGAAAATTGGGAATTTTCAGAAACCTTGGCTTAAAATGAGAATTGAGATTTGTCAAGATCATCAAAATAAGGATGTTGCATTATTTTTTGGCTAAGATTCTCTTCGATGGCTCATAAATCAATATTTTTTGCAAGGAGACACCAATCAATTTTTAGTAGTTTACTTACAAATAGGCAAAGTAAAAGAAGAAAAAGAAAGAGCATCCAAAAAGGAAATGAAATGAAAAGAGATGGAAGGCACTTACAGACAACAAATTCACACCATTTGGTTCCAATTCAGGAACAACAATGCTTAAATCTTTATTCTTCCATTGAAGATAGGCATGCTAGTCTCTCAACTTAGTCACTTCTAGCCATACATCTTCATTGGGAGTTCCAAGATACCTATTGCACACAACAACCTCTCATGAATATAATAACTAGAAATTCAAGATGCTCTTATAATGTCTAAATCATAGGTGCTCATGATGAGGTTAAATTCAAATGAATAACTTGAAATTCCCTCGCTAAGCTTCACACAAGCTTTTATAATGGCATAGAATTAGAATTGAGATTTGTCAAGATCATCAAAATAAGGATGTTGCATTGCTTTTTTGGCTGAGATTCTCTTGGATGGCTCATAAATCAACATTTTTTGCAAGGAGATACCAATCAATTTTTAGTAATTTACTTACAAATAGGCAAAGTAAAAGAAGAAAAATAAAGAGCATCCAAAATGGAAATGAAATGAAAATAGATGGAAGACACTTATAGAACAAAAATCCACACTATCTGGTTCCAAGTCGGGAATAGCAAGGCTTAAATCTTGATGCTTCAATTAAGGATAGGCATGCCAGTTTCTTAACGTAGTCACTCCTGGCCATACATCTTCATTGGGAGTTCCAAGATACCTATTGCACATAACAACCTCTCATGAATAGAACATGAATAGAGTGTAACCAAACTATTGCTTTCCAACCTTTTGGAAACTTGTAACCTATTATAAAAACAACACAATTTAATCTTCAACTTAGTTTATTAATATATAGAGAATATCCTACATCATTTTTTTGCATATTATTGAGAAAAAATTACCATTGAACTCTATATCCTTTTCCATAGTTCTAAAAATAAAGTGTGCTACATTTGTAAGTCTAATAACTTCATCAATCACCTACATACATGATATAAACATTAGATGATAGCATTATCATCATAGCATTGGCATCATACAAATGAATGTACAATACAAGTACAAATTAATAAGAACCAATGTGCATGCTTACAAATTAATCCAACGAACCATCTGGTTCTGCTCTACTCTTTATTGTGTCAAGTATTTCCTCATGGTCAGACTCATGCACCTTCCACAAGGTCTTATTCAAAGGTATACCCCCATTTTTGGTCAAATGAACATTGGATGCCATGAAAAAGTTTGAGTAATGAAGAATATTTCGATGCATGCCAAAGTCCTAGAACAACCAAAATTTAATGCTCTTATGTGGGTACCTTCTAAGCCACATTCCAATAACAACTAAGCCTATAGGGTATTTGATGTTTTCTCCATCTATAACTAGGGCCTCCAATTTCTTTTTGGACTCAACACAATGACACAAGTAATAATTTGTTCCTCTCGCATTGTCTTCATCTGCAATAACTGTATAAACATGCCCTACATTGATATGTGTAGAAAATTAGATTGAAATTAGTCAACATTATAAATACACTACAAAGTAAGATAACAATAAGAATTTTAAAAACTATGCAAGTAGATATATTACCAGTTGAACTAGATTTGATATGTAGTCAAAGTCAACCAATGATTCCATTTGTGTTAGTTCCAATGCCATTAGAGGGTGATACATGTGAAGTGGCTAAGATAACTTAACCACCATTTCTCAACCCACTCCCTTTAACTCACAATCATTCCAGGCTTGAATTGTACATGAAGAACAAAAGCATGCCATCTTTTGTGTATGATACTCCATGAACCTACATTTAAGCTAAGGAAAAGTGTACTCAATCCTATACAGCAAAATGTTCATATTGTGCAATGTTAGTATCATCCATCAACCATAAAAATTCTATGAACTGAAACGTAATGTTGACGACATGATTTCACTTTAAAAAGGTCAATAAAAAATATTCATAGACAAGACTCAGAAGAGCCTATCCTTCTTGAAAGATATGGAACAAAGACAACCTAGAGGGGAATTACATTCATAGGACAAAGATTGGATTTTGTTCAATCCCCAAGTATCTGATAACTAGGTCATGGTTGCACTAGGGTTGCTCTCGTAATGATGTGATATTGTTGTTAATCTCAAAGGGACTATGGTTGCTCTTTGAAAATTTTAGATAAACATTCTAGATTGAGATGATAAGCTTAAACATCATGAAACCAAAATATTAGCCTTAAAATTTCATGAGTATCATAAATTCTTTGCTATCACTTAAGTAGATTTATTATTGAGCATTCAACAACTTTATGGAAAACAAAATATTTTCAACAAAATTCCTTCCATTCATTTAAATTTTGGAATATTTTCAAATATTTAAACATCTATTCTAAACAAAAGTATAAAAAAATACAGAAAAGTAAAAGTTTCTCCTAGTTATTCTCCATGGATGCCCCAAAGAATTAATTAAAATAGAGCAAACTACTTTATCCTTCACCAAATTGTTTCACAACTACATATAAAATAGTGCAAGATTTTAAGGAGAGGGTTTCATTTCTTGACACCGATTAGGTTCTGTATGCACCCTTAAATGACACAACATATAGTCTTGTTCAACCGAACATACAAAACTAGCTACAAAAGATACCGAGATAGGTAGCTATGTAATAGCTCTGATATCAATTAATGTCTATGTGGGCACAAATTTTTATGCTAGAATGGTTTAGAAAATAGGAAAAAAGAAGAAAAATTAAAAAAGTTTATGCTCCTCTAACATCCACAAATTTTGAACTTAAAATAAAAATGAAGCATCCTTTGGCCTTTTGTAGAACACAAGGCTCATATAGGATAAGACAACTACATGAGAGGAAATATAGGGGACCAATCTCATCAAGGCATGTGGAGTATTGTGACCAATAGGATAATTGCAATTGAAGTCAATTTAAGTCAACTCCAATTACTCATTGAAGCTCTTCGGGTTCTACTTTTTCATCTTTGTTAGGATTCCTTCTGAAATCGAACAAATCTACTCAAAAAAAAATATATATAGGAGCTTCCTATGATAACAGAGTGATTAGGTGGAAGTCAAACATTTATATTTTAGGTTCCTTGATTTGAACATTCCAGGAATGAATAATCCCTAGAATAGATACACCTTATTACTTCATCCTTGAACTCCAACATCTTGGTATTGCAGTATCTGGCACATATTTATAACGAACTTCATTCCAGCATGAGCTTCTTAAGTGCATCATTGAACCTAGCAATAACATTAGATT
Organism: Sequoia sempervirens; assembly: GCA_007258455.2. NCBI lineage: Eukaryota > Viridiplantae > Streptophyta > Pinopsida > Cupressales > Cupressaceae > Sequoia > Sequoia sempervirens. The sequence goes on along the minus strand of VDFB02169533.1, from coordinate 6,317 downwards.
TATTTGCAAATACAATTTTCCTAACTGTCCATACCCGAGCTTTGCATCACAATCGATATCCCCTGTAATAAAAAATTCCATAGATTAAATCCCTTTAAAAAAAACATTTATAACATCTCATGTAAATAATGCCATTATTCAAATGTTAGTACGAAATTCCCATAATTAACACACTTTTCAAAATGCATATCATAAGTCCTTATACATATACCAGATCACCGAGATCATTAGACAATTTAAAATTTTAACATTTTAATTCACATTGCAACCTGGTACCCAGTACCCGGTATTTAGCTTTACCCACTTACTTTCCCGAACCTCGATTATACTGGAACTCCACTATACCAGACTCCTTCTTACATGAATGCTTCATATCAAACTACTTCATATTGGACCAGATTCTTTCGCTTGAACTTCACATTACCTTTCACCTTTTATGTGTTTCTGATACCTAGTATCCAGTGCACGAAACAATTTCAATACAAAGTACTTTTTATTATCAAATATTTCTCTTCCTTTCTTCTCTTCTAGTGATCTTCCAATTTGCTAGCTCCTACCATAAGAGTTATATTTTTCACTTGGGTCCCCAAGTCTTTTTAGTCTTGGGGCGTGTTGTGAGACAACACAACAACTTTCAACCAATAAAAATAAATTTAAATCAAACTTGAAATTAAATCACCAGTTGTAAATTAAAACTTATACATATTTTAAAACAATAACTTCTACCTTTACCTAGATTCTGGCATAAAAAAGTAAAACTCCACTAGAAACATCTGTGTGTGCTTTGATTAATTCCAATTTTTGGAACTTAGTAAAAATAATCAGTTCATTAACATTGAACTACATAATATAGTAATCCTCCAAAGCCAACTAGGGATAGAGCCTTGCTGCCAGTCAAGCGTCCATAGCCCTAACAAGGATATCTCCGTAATTCCCCCAAACATAGCTCTATTTCCGGTTAGACATCTATAGCCCTGGTAGAGTTATTTGGATAGCCTAAAGAGTTGATATCTTTTTTTTAGATGTAGCAATGATAGCTCATTTTTCACTTTTGATATTGCAATAATAGCTCTTTTATCAACTTGAAAGCATTGAAGCACTACTATTAGGTTGGGAATTATAGTGGTAGTGAAGGTTACTTTTTGATTTTTCATTCAATGTAAATCCCTTCATCAATTCACTACTTCCCAAAAACTTATTTAATGATTTCTTGTAGGTGTGCATTTCTAGCTAAATTTCACTAATTTATGCCAAATCCTAGCTAACTGTAGCTCGCTATATGTTAAAAAATATGCATAAATTAAAATTTAGCAATAGACAACTTAATCACCAAATTTAAATATAAATTTAGAAATATTAGTTACCACCCTTCCGATTAATTTTTTATGGAAATTACTAAATTTTTTGCTAACTATCTCAACTTGATGGCGTTGCACTTCATTAGTGGATCAAAAATGTCATGATTAGCTTGAAACACGATCACATTATTTTGCATTAAATTCACACGCTTTACTCAACATGTATTATCTCTTCAACTTACTTGGGTGATGACATGTACTGCCTTGTTGGCTTCATTTTCCTATATATTCCACACACATAACACCTCCATAATTGATACGACTCTTTTAAACCATTTGAAATGACCACTATTAATTTTGAAATCTTCAACTTGCTTGATTTGCAATTTCCAAAGAAAAACAATTACTCAAGGAAACTATGTACCACAACTTTCTTATGACTCTATAGATTCATGCATTTCTTCTCAAATTCTCCACACTTCTCTTCTCTTTTCCTTTTTTTTAGTTTCTGTAATTTATGTTCTGTGTCTTTGTATTTGCTTCTTGGCCATAGATACTCCAATTTTCTTAGGTTGTTCTTGTAGACAAAATGTTTTCTTAGGGAGCATCACACTACAAAGGCTTGAAAAGGTCTTCATCATTAGGACTTCCAGTTTCACTATGCCAAATTTATGCTTAGTCCTTGGGGAAAGATATGTTGCATCCAACTACTACTTTCATTTTTACTCTAACATAGCTTCTCACTTTGTAGTGTCACTTCTAGACATTGGGCTACCTATTGAAGATGTTCACGCTGCTGCCAACTTAATAGTGAAACTTGAATTCTTAGAGAATCTAGATACCATTTTAGCTATTGCACATCCAACCATTGGGATTCCCTCCATGGATGATATTCCTTGGTTCGCCGAACATGGGGAAGTGGTTTCACTTTGACCCTTTCTTACTGATCTCCATATCCAAGACTTTGAAACTCACCGGGAACTCGCCTACATAGGGTATTTAGCCCTAATAGAAGAGGTGTCCCAGATCAACTGAATGACTACTATTGTTTGCAACTTTTCTCACTCTCTTTCTGAATCTTTTTTTGATTTTTTGAACGAGGATATTGATATCGGATGTATATACGTGATATACACACACAAATATATATATATATATATCTATTTTTTGGTATCTTTTAAAAGCATGTTTTACTATGCATGGCTTTATTGTTTCCCATTTTCAGTTAAGTTTTGCAAAATGTTTGAATTTCACTCTCATGCGTAAGATAAATTTAAGTAGAATTTGCTAATGCAGAGGCCAGATAAAAGAAGAGAAAAAAATGAAACAAGAAAACAAAACAAGCACAAAGAAAAACCCTAAAAAAAAAACTAACCCTAACTACCCTAACTCTAACATCACAAAGGATTAAATCTAATAAAGCAATTTATTTCAATTTCTATGGCTATTTATTCTACCATTTTAGTGTGAATTACAACAGATTTGTCTTTAAATTCTCTTATCAAAATTTTCAATATTCTATTGTAGCAATGTAATATCTTAATTTTTTTACGTTTAAACATCATAAATTCAAAAGTGTACTTACCCAGAATTTGTCTCAAATGTATGAAAATGATCTCATCAGAGATCGATTGCACACATTTTGTCTAATGCAGCAATACTGTACCTTCTTCCAACCCTGGTCCATTTCCATGAACGATTGTGTTCATTTATCTGTTTCCTTCTCTTCCAAAAATCTTCATATCTTTGATCTTGTCTTCACTTTGTATTTTGTTAGACCAAGATATATCACTATTTATATTGCTATCAGAAAGAGAAAAAGTAAAAACTTGATATTCTATATCTTGTATAAAATTAGGAAGATGTCTTTTTATAGCTGGTGAATTCCCAACTTGAAGCACAATACACGCCTTTCCCGCTCAATTTTCTGGCTCCATCTCGTTATCCGCATTTTCCACGTATACAGGTAATGATGATTCATCAATTTCGTTTCCTCATTTGTGATGAAATATCTTTGAATCTTAAAATTCTCGCTTATTTCCCTACAAAGCATTAGAATTTTCTTTATAATAATCGCAGTTTTCTAACTGTTTTGGTATATTGGCTAATTTTTTAATATTTCCAACTCCACTAGGGAAAAATGTTTTTCTCGTTAACAATCCCTTCCTTTTAGTGGCTAAAACTTCTTCTGTTCAAGGAATTTCTCCAGTTATGGCCAAACTTACCCTAGTTAAAAAAAATTCACACTCAAGTTCATCGTGATCAGTTGTATCATGAATTCTACACTTGCAACTCTCCCAAAAGTAAACAAATTCAAAGGATGCAATTTATGATTAAAAACTTTATAGAGTTTTCCAACTTCCATAATGAAAACCAGCTTGCATTCAATCTCTCATTTACAAGCTTCTTTCTAAACTTAGAATTATCATTTGAAAGCATAATTCTCCAATTCCAAAGAATGAAACCTAAAATATCAAAGAAACACCCTCCTTCTACTTCCAATTCCTATTGATGACGATTTCACTCGCAGAAAATAGGTCGAATAAAATCTTCATAGACAAGACTGTGAAGAACATATCCTTCTTGAAAGATATGGAACAAAGACAACCTAGAGGGGAATTTTGCATTCACAGGACAAAGATTGGATTTCATTCAATCCCAAGTCTCGGATAACTAGGTCATGGTTGCACTAGGGTCACACTAGGGTAATGATGTGATATTGTTGTCAATCTCAAAGGGACTATGGTTTCTCTTTGAACATTTTAGATAAACATTCCATATTGAGATGATAAGCTTGAACATCATGAAACCTAAAGATTAACCTTAACATTTCATGAGTATCGTAAATTCTTTGCTATCACATTAGTAGATTTAACATTAAGCATTCAACAACTTTATGGAAAAAAAAGGTTTTCGACAAAATTCCTTCCATTCATTAAATTTTGGAACATTTTCAAATATTTAAACATCTATTCTAAAATAAAGTGTAAAAAAAAGTACTGAAAAAAAAAGTTTCTCTCGGTTATTCTCCATGGATGCCCTAAAGAATTAATTAAAATAGAGCAAACCGCTTTATACTTCACTAGATTGCTTCACAACTACATATAAAATGGTGCAAGCTTTTAAAGAGAGGGTTTTGTTTATGGACATTGAGTAGGTTCTATATGCACCCTTAAATGGTGCAACACATAGTCTTGTTCAGCCGAACTTACAAATGCAGCTACAAAAGATACTGAGATAGGTAGCTATCTAACAACTCTGATATCAATTAATGTCTACGCACATATAAAGTTTTATGCCAAAATGGTTTAGAAAATAGGAAAAAAGAAAAAAAATTAAAAATTTATGCTCCTCCGACATCCACAAATTTTGAACTTAAAATAAAAATGAAGCATCCTCTGACCTTTTATAGAACACAAAGCTTAGATAGGATAAGAAAACTACATGAGAGGAAATCTAAGAAACTAATCTCATCAAGGCACATGGAATATTGTGACCAATAGGATAATTGCAATTGAAGTCAATGAAAGTCAACTCCAATTACTCATTGAAGCTCTTTGGGTTCTACTTTTTCATCTTTGTTAGGATTCCTTTTGAAATCAAACAAATCTACTCAAATGAAAATATATATAGGAGCTTCCTATGATAACGAAGTGATCAGGTGGAAGTTGAACTCCTATATTTCAGGTTCCTTGATTTGAACATTCTAGGAATGAATAACCCCCCAGAACAAATACACTTTATTACTTCATGCTTGAACTCTAGCATCCCAATATTCTGGTATCTAGCACATCTTTATAACAAACTTCATTCCAACATGAGCTTCTTAAGTGCATCATTGAACCCAACAATAACATTAGATTTATTCTCAAATACAATTTTCTTGACCATTCATACCTGAGCTTTGCATCACAATCGATATCTCCTACAATCACAAATTACATACATTAAATCCCTTTAAAAAAAACATTTATAACATCTCATACATAAATAAAACCATTATTCAAATGTTAGTACAAAAATTTCATAATTAACACGCTTTTCAAAAAGCATACCATAAATCCTTATACATATACCAGATCATCAAGATCATTAGATAAATTTAAAATTTTAGCACTTCATTTCACATTGCAACTTGGTACCCAATACCCGGCATTCAGCTTTACCCACTTAGTTTCCTAGACCTTGGTTATACCAGAACTCCACAATACCAAACTCTTTCTTACTAGAATGCTTCATATCGGATTGCTTCATACTGGACCAAAGTCTTTCTCTTGAACTTCACATTACCTTTCGGATTTTCCATGTTTTCGGTGCCCGGTATCCAATGGAAGAAACACTTTCAATACGAAGTACTTTTTATTATCAAATATTTTTCTTCCTTTCTTCTCGTCCAGTGATCTTCCAATTTGTTAGCTCCTTCCATAAGAGTTATATTTTTCACTTGGGTCCCCAAGTCTTTTCAATCTTGTGGCATGTTGTGAGACCACACAACACATACCTTCATTACCTAGACCCATCAAAGCATTACACCACTCGACGATTTATTTTACATCTGTCAACTTTGCATTGTCTTTAAACTTTAACTCTTCTTGTGCTAATGCTCTTTTCTCACATGCTCCTACACCATCCGCTGCCCCTTTCCATGACCGACTTGAAAAAAATTTCACATATGCTAAACACCTGCAATGACATGTATCTTGCTCAACCAGTAGAACATGTGTGAGTTCTTGAACTGTGCTACACAGTTATCTAACCATATTATATGCTAACTGTATGTGATGCCTCTCTAAGCCAAATCACTATAGAACAACTAGAAGTAACCTTGCATGAACTCTAGAGAATGTGTGTGATCATCAATAATATAAAAGTGATACTCCCTCAATACCTTCATTTGGTCCTCTATACTATTAACTGCATGAATGAATGTTATTTGCACAAATATTGAAACCTATGTGGAGTTGTAATAGTGTGATTGCACCTCACACTATGGCTATAGAGTGTAGTTCTCTACAAATT
>VDFB02169532.1:0-14314 GCA_007258455.2 Sequoia sempervirens | reverse complement strand
TCAAGAATCTTTGATTTCATTGTTCAACTTCACTTATAGCATCATCTCTCACTTTCTTTGCTTGCTTGTAAATTCTTATGCAATACAAAACCTAGTTTGACTTTAAATTAATTTTTCCTAAAGTTCCTTATTGAATCTATTTCCAATTGCATTTGTTCCATGGAATTCTTAAGTTCAAGAATCTTTGATTTCAATTGTTCAACTCCACTTATAGCATCATCTAGTCACTTTCTTTGTTCAAGCATGTAAATTAATATGCAATACTTGAAACCTACTGACTAAATAGATTCATTTTTCCTAAAGTTCCTTATTGAATCTATTTATAATTGTATTTGTTCCATGTAATTCTTAAGTTCAAGAATCTTTGATCTCATTTGTTCAACTCCACTTATAGAATCATCTCACCTTTTTTGCTTGCATGTAAATTCATATACAATACTTGAAACCTAGTGACTTTAAATTTGTTTTTCCTAAATTCCAAGTATCATCTATTTCCAATTGTATTTGTTCCATGGAATTCTTAAGTTCAAGAATCTTTGATTTCATTTGTTCAACTCCACTTATAGCATTGAATCTCTCACTTTCTTTTCTCAAGCATGTAAATTCATATGCAATACAAAACCTAGTGACTTTAAAGTCATTTTACCTAAATTCCTTATCATCTATTTCCAATTGCATTTGTTCCATGGAATTCTTAAGTTCAAGAATCTTTGATTTCATTTGTTCAACTCCACTTATAACATCATTTCTTAAGAATTGACCTAACTTATATATTCGCAGTCAAATGATTTTTATTTCTTGACCTATTTAAAGACATTCATTTTTGTAATTAATTACATCCATCTTTTTAAATTTACAAAGAGCAACCATTATAGGAACATTTTTATTTAGATCATGTAAAATGAAGACCTATATTGTCTCAATATTTATATATATAAATATTCCATTTGCATGGTTGACATATGAAATTCATCCAACATTCAACCAAAGTCATAAATTCAATCCAACAAGGGGGTAAACTAGGACTTAGGTCCATAACAATTTGTCATCACCCTTATGCATTTTAAAATGTACCAAAGATCATAACTTAAACTAGGTTGCAAAAGGTTCAATGATTATAATTAATCAAAGGATGATTTGAACATTAATCAAGATTGACTAAAAAATTAATGTGTAACTCTAATTTTGATCAAGAACATATTTAAGGAAAAAAAAATTAAGGTACAAACTTGCTAAATAAATAAAACCATAATGTGATGTAAACCATATAATGTATTTAATTTGTATATTATGTGACATGAAAAACCATGTAATGCATGACATATGTATGCATACCATAATGTGAAATGTATGTAATGTGATGTAAATCATAACAAGTGTTCAAACCATAATAATGTGTGTGTGCATATAACATGGCATATGACAAACCATAATGTGATGCAAACCATAATGTAAAATGTATGTAACATGGTCCAAATATTAATAAGAGTTCAAACCATAATACTGTATATTTCATTACATGACAAACCATAATGTAAAATGTATATATAATGTGACATGTAAAACATCTCAAATAGAAGGATATCTAGTATGGATAGATGAATCTGATCCCTTCCCTGACCCCTCTCTCGATCCATGTCCTGATCTAGGTTGTCTTGATCCCTCCAAACTAATCCAAGCTGTATCGATCCCTGTCCTAATCCAACCTATCTCAATCCCTATCCTGTGCCCTATCCCAAGCCCTACACAAGTTCAAGTACATGTAATTTAATTTAATACACATGTGTATATATGTAAAATTATCTAAAACTTACAATGTACAAGTTCAATGTATCAAGTAATTTAAATTTTTATTATTTAAATGTACCTCAAGTGTATAATGCATGGGATCACCATCATGCTCCAAATATCCAAACTCTGAAAAACCACCATATTGTTGGAAATTTTCAAACACATGATTTCAATTAGGAGTTAGAACTACTTTAAAATCAATTTTATTTAAAATATATGTAAATGCAAATTTTTAGAATACAATTTACATATAAATTATTCAAGTACCTATCGTGCATCATTGAGGGCTCTACCAATCCCACTGAGATCACAAGAACACAAAGATACCTTAGGGACATTTGTAGGTGGTATAGTATCAGTTCCAAAAAGAAGTTCACTAAATGTGCCACAAACAAGATTAAGTGGTGTAGTAACCTCAACGTGATCTAGAACATGTTGAGAACCTGGACAAACTGTAGGATCAATAGAAACATGCTGCACATGGGAGCCTGTAGGATGGTGTGGAATATTCTGTAAAGCTGCCACCCCTTGGCTCATATGTGTAGTAGGATGTTGACGTCTAATAAGGGTTGGTACATGATCAAGAGGGATCCCATGCTACTCATTGATGAACTGGTAAGTTGCTAATAGATCAGTAACAAAGATTGCACACATATTACGCATAGTTGTGTCACTCATATGGGCAACATCCGATGGCGATGGGAGATCAACATGAATAAACGGATCTGTGTGGTAATGGTGGCAATACTATCAAAATTATGAGATCTGGTGGAGCATGCTAATGTATCCCTTGCTGCTGCTAATTCCAAACATTTTGGTAGAACCAAAAGGTATGGACTAACTAATGCCCTCTTATTCATGAGCGGTGGAAAATTTGGACGTTTATACTCAGGTTTGTTAGAAAACCTACTTCTATCCTATCCAACATGCTCAAGAAAAGATGTGTAGTCCACATCTATCTGTAAATGAAACTATGCATATGATTGTTTGCAAAATAAAGTGGCAACTCATCATTGTGAGGCCATATATGATGAGTTTCCAACCATCTAGGATATATGAATGGAGCAACAAGCTCATCTACACACCTAGTAACTGTATATCTTCTAATTCTATCTTTTCCCTTATAAAAGGGAACATGGTATGCACATTATCTTGTGAAACTAACTTACTAACAAGTCTCCATTTCTCTATGCCAGTAAAACTCCTGGCAAGAGATAAATAAAACCGCTCAATGCTAAGATCATCATAAGGATTGTATGATCAAATGGTCCCAATCATACGTAAAATCTCATCTCTAATATTGACCAATCTAACTCTATTAGCCAGATTAGGAGAGTTATGAATGGTTTGATCTAAAAAAAATGAATTTTCTATTCTCCTTGTGTGTGTGTGAAATGTGGAAAATATTAGTAAATCAACACAAACCTTAATGAAATGAATTATATCAAAGATTTGAATCAAGTAAACTACTCTATTTTGCAGTTAAACAAATCTTTTAAGAATGTCTCATTGTCCTCTATTCTCAAGGATTTATTAAACCATTTGGCCCTTAGATTTCTTTGTGCACTATGGTTGTTAAAATGGCAACTTGAGAAATGAGAAAATATTCAACATGCAAGCCAATTAAATTTCTAAAAGAAACTATATGATGAAAATGATAATAGATACTATGATGAATGGATGATGGTGCTAGATTATCTGAGGTAGATACTATGGTATTGAACTAGGATGATTCTACATATGATCAAATGCTAACTATGAATATGCTAATCTAAAATGCAACTATGATGCAAAGGATGACATAAAATGCAACTATGAAGCAAAGTGTGACTCTAAGATCTAACTGTGATGCAAAACATGATATGAAATGTAACTATAAGACTCCAAAATGTTCCAATGCTCAAACGATATTTCTGCATGATAACTCTACTCAAATGTGGATGCAAAATACAATGACAAAGGGTTGTATTTATAGGCTTTTCCAAGCATCTTGTGAGGTGGCAACGATCAACAGTCCAGATTCAAACAAGAGGGATGAATGGTGGAGATGAAGAGAAGCAAGAAGGTGTCCCCTAACCAAAGACAACATGCCAAATGGATGGAGGAATCTCTTGACCAAAGGAAACATGCCAAATGGATGGAAGAATAAAGTGTGGGAAGAAAAGACCATGTGTTTGAAAATTGGTTGAAGAAGTGTGTGAGGAATAAATATGTGTTTGAAAAATAATTCTTACTAAAAATTAGAATTACTTAATTTCTCATGACCTCATATACATAAAAGTTGTAGACATGTGCTTGAATTCCTAATCCGATTAGTGAAACTTAATTAAATAAAACAAGCTTATGAAATTTATTTTATTTAATTAAACAGAAGAATATGATTTTAGATTTGAAGAATTAGAAAATATGTATAATATAAAATGTACTCTGAGAATTATTTATACAGCATATCAAATATTAATTAAATAACTATTATTTAATTAATTAGATGTCACATTCCATTTTAGGTGTATACATTTTTCCCTCTTTGAAGTAATGTGTTTACAAGTTGGTTCAAAGAAAAAATTGATACCAATGTCGAGAATTTTTTTTTCGATGCCCCAACCATTAATTTTCAGCTATTGATGGATATATGCCCCCTCAGGAAATAAATGGGTGAATTTTTGAATTTTTTAGGATTTTTTGAAAAATTTGATGATTTTTCGATGATTTGATGATGATCTCAAAATTTTGTGTTTCAAAAATGATTTATCTCCCAAAAAATGAGATTAAAGCCACCAGGTGATGATCTAATTAATTAAGGCCCCTTCTAAAATGAAAATAAACAACCCCTTATTAAAATGTCATTTAATTAACCTTTAGAAGGTTAAAAAGTTGATTAGAAAGGTCATTTGTGCATTTTGAAATTTGAAAACTTTGTGAGTGAGAGTGATTGAGCAACTTGGAGTAGAATGGTGATCCCTTACCACATGCACCAGTTCGAGCGAATCAGGTAGCACAACCACCTAGTAGCGTACGGACCTTTGGTGAGTACCCCAAAAAATACCTCGTATTTAGTGAATTATGTTTTTCCCTCCCTTTTTTGTTTGAATTCAGTTTTAAAATGTCTTAGCACATTAGGAGACCGAAATAGTGCATACATAGACTATTATAGCACATTGACTAGTCTAGCACATAGGGTTACTGATGTAGCGCATAGGATAAATGAATTAGTGCATAGGTGACTCGAAGTAGGGCAATCATGAATTTTTTTAGTGCATAGGGAAATTAGATTAGTGCATTGATCAAATCATTTAGCACATCGAGTACTTTGGCGCATCGGGACTCTGTTCCGACGCATCAGTGAAATTTTTTGGCGCATAGAGTAATTCAGCGCATTGAAGGTCTATTTTAGCACATTGATGGATTTCTCTAGCACATAAGGTTTTTTATCCCATAGAAAGAATATTCTAGTGCATTGGTGAAGTTTGATGATTTTCTTGTTGAGACTCCTTGATTTTGATGATGTGTGATCATGTCAGTCTATGATTTGATGATGATTGATGATGTTGATAGGTTAGATGTCCATTGATCTCATAATAGGTGAGATTCAATGATAGGATGATGATAATTGACCTCATGATAGGCGAGGATCAATTATAGATTGATTGACTTGATAAACCTCATAATAGGTGAGGTTGAGTTGATTGATGAACCTCATGATAGGCGAGGTGCATTGATTCATTTGATAAACCTCATGATAGGCAAGGTTGATTTGATTGATTTGATAAACATCATGATAGGAAAGGTTGATTTTATTGATTTGATAAACCTCATGATAGGTGAGGTTGAGTTGATTGATTTGATACACCTCATGATAGGCGAGGTTGAATGATAGATTGATGCTCACGAGATTTGATCAAAGTCTCACCAAAGATGATTAGATTGATAGGTTGATTGATTTGGATTGATTGATTGATGTTAGTTGATGTTGGTTGATTGATGGTTTGACTTGTGATTTTGTGATGATAGGAGCCTTTGACTAGTTTATAGATCAAATAGCGGTTCCCGAGGACTTGGGATCTAATTCACCATTTGACACAACCTGAGACAACTATTATTACATGATGTGGGTTTTCATCTCTCATCAATATACCCCAAATCAGGATCAATAGAGGATTATTGACAACCTTAGCTGAGAGATAGCACAGTGAGCATAACACTTTCCATTTGCCCACTAGTGAGATCACAATGACTCCTGAGGATGTATACCGGATTCTATGGATTCTTGTGGTTGGAGAGCTAGTCATATATGATGCACATGAGCAGGGTAGGACTAATTCACTACGTCGGGTATTTCAAGATGATATGATCAATGGTTATGAGATTCTATGGAGGGACATGGTCGATGCATATGCTACTTTTCCATCTGTATTAGCTGGTTTCATTGGAGGGTTCCTTTGTCTTGATCACAGGTCAAAAGGACTCTCGGTTGGATGGGGTATGATCTTAGAGGGTATGATTGTGCATGGGATGAGATATGCATGGGGTTGTTGTATGCTATCCCATATTTACCATGATCTGCACTAGGTGGTATATCTGCACAGGGCTAGTCTATCAGCAGGAGTCACATTGCTCCAGGTTTGGGCCTGGGAGCATATAGCAGTCAGTCGGCCATGGGAGACAAATAGACGCCAGCCCTAAGGCCCTATGTTCACATCTATGCAGGTTGATTTGTGCAGTCTAGGCTGGGCAAGTTGGAGTATTGGAGGAGGGCGTTGGATGATCTGGAGGTAGTGGTATGGCAACCATATGTTGATTGTGAGCAATGGCCTGAGGATGACATAGAGATGCCATATTTATTTCAGTCGATGTATTTGATTGGTCTGACTCGCTTCATCATTGAGAGATTCATGCTATTGAGAGTTTTGAGACAGTATGGTCAGGTTCAGGCCATACCCCAGCGGGTAGCCCATTATGCACGATGGCAACAGGATGTGACAGAGTGGGGGTCGTGTTTGTATTATTATGTAGCTATTGAGCACTATCAAGCATTACTAGCCATCATTTGGGAGGTGCATCTAGAGATCACCGATGTGTTGATATCAGTGGATTATGCCATGTACATGCTTATGCATCCATTCCCATGGATCACAATTCTAGATGAGTCTACACCATTTTTAGTGGAGGGGGAGGCAAGAGATCATGGGTGGAAGTGACAGAGAGAGGATGCAGAGGAGGAGTAGGGGGAGGAGGAGGAGGAGAGCAGTGAGGAGGGGGAGAGCAGCGATGATGGCGATGATGAGGAGAGTGATGGGGGAGATGATGGTGGTGACGGAGGACCAAGGCCAAATGTTGGTGAGCTGAGAGTGCCTAGCAAGAGGTGACATGTGGAGGGTCTCATACCCTCACCACAACAATAACAGTATCACACAGATCGAATGCATTCTATAATGACACTTATGGGTCACTAGGAAAAGATACTGGCTTATATAGGCATAGGGATAGTTACAAAATATGACAACTGAGAGGGATGCTGCTAGGGTAGTAGGTACAGCTCCAACTTACATAGGGTATAGTCCCAGGATAGGTAGGGCATCACCTTAGGACTACTGAGAGAGGGATGCCCCAGAGGGACGGTGACAGGGTCGAGGCCATCACCTAGAGTACACAACATGCTATGGCAGTAGCTGCTCATAATTCCTTCCAGATCATTCTTAGAGTTTCATCATACTACACAGGAGGCCAAGTTCTATAGAGGTCAGTATCATGATGCGGTTCCTCCAGAGTGGCGGGAGAGCTTTTCCCAGTCTCAGTCAGTGAGATCTCAATCTTGGACTATTAGCATGGGTGTTATGTAGCCATTGCCTAGAGATCGAAGAGATCATGGTGTAGGTACATCAGGTGGAGGGGGAGGTACTAGTCTTAGGATGCCAACACCATTTGGGGGGAGCATGACATAGCTCAAATTTATGATTTTTTGATGTATTTTTGGACATGTATACACTCTTTATTCAGTTGAGACATTGATGATAGTCTTCTTGTTGTTAGACTTTATGATACACTACCATTTTTTATATTGATGTATCTCTTCATACCTTTGGATAACCTTCATCCATTCATTGCATTATTTATTTGCATTAGAAAAGAACAAAAATATTAAATACATCACATATCATTGGCATAATAAAATCCATCACATGCATCATATAGGCATCATTCATAAATCATCATAGAATCATAACACATTAGTTGCATCATCATTTTCATCCATAGCATATCATCTCATCAGGATCATCATCATAAACATAGAAATTCAATGCATCCATAACATATCATCATCATGACATAGAAATTAAATGCATCAAAACCATCCATCATCATATAACATCATATAACATCATATAAACGCATAGATCATAATCATCTCCACATATCATATAACCTCAAAATCATAATGTCAAAATGTCCATTTTGTGTGTGTGTGAAATGTGGGAGAATTAGGAAATCAACACAAACCTTAATGAAATGAGTTATATCAAAGATTTGAAATAAGTAAACTACTCTATTTTTTAGTTAAAAAAATATTTTAAGAACGTCTCATTGTCCTCTATTCCCAAAGATTTATTAAACCATTTGGCCCTCAGATTTCTATGTGCACTATGGTTGTTAAAATGATAACTTAGGAAATGAGATAATATTCAACATGCAAGCCAATTAAGTTCCTACATGAAACTATACGATGGAAAGGATAATGGATACTATGATGAATGGATGATGGTGTTAGATTATACAATGTAAATGCTATGATATGAAACTAGGATGATTCTACATATGCTCAAATGCTAACTATGAATATGCTAATATAAAATGCAACTATGATGCAAAGTGGGATGTAAAATGCAACTATGAAGCAACTATTATTCTAAGATCTAACTATGATGCAAAACATGATATTGAATGTAACTATAAGACTCCAAAATTCTCCAATGCTCAAACGATATTCCTGCATGATAACTCTACTCAAATTTAGATGCAAAATATAGTGGAAAAGGGTTGTATTTATAGGATTTTTCCAAGAATCTTGTGATGTGGCAACAATCAACGGTTCAGATTCAAACAACAGGAATGAATGGTGGAGATGGAGAGAATCAAGAAGGTGTCCCCTTAACCAAAGTCAACATGCCAAATGGATGGAGGAATCTCTTGACCAAAGGAAACATACCAAATGGATGGAAGAATAAAGTGTGAGAAGAAAAGACCATGTGTTTGAAAATTGGTTGAAGAAGTCTGTGAGGAATAAGCCATGTGTTTGAAAATAATTCTAATTTAAAAATTAGAATTATTTAATTTCATGTAACCTTGGTGAGGTGGCATAAAAAGTTGTAGACATGTGCTTGAATTCCTAATCCAGGATTAGTGAAACTTAATTAAATAAAACAAGCCTATGAAATTTATTTATTTAATTAAATTAGAAGAATATGATTTTAGATTTGAAGAATTAGAAAATATGAACAATATAAATAAATTGAGAATTTATTTATACGTAGTCGAATATTAATTAAATAACTAGTATTTAATTAATTAGATGTCATGACCGATTTTAGGTGTATACAACCTTCAATCTTCTCCCAATATTCTTCAAATTTGAAACCTACACATTCAAAGAGAGAGGAAGGGTTGTGTTGTATGAGGGTTTTCCTCAATCAAACTTCGTGTTGGTGTTTCCACCTCCACAATGGAAATGCCAATGAAAGAGAGCTTATCCTTTTGAGGGATAAGGAAAAATAATAAATAAATGATGAATTAATAATGGAATGTGACTCACCACCCAAAAATGGCTTCCTTGAAGGATTAATGTAATACAAATCTACTCAAGGCTTGATTGTTGTTTGCTTGATATTCTTGAATACCTACAAGGGTTAGATATCATAAATAATATGATAACATAAACATGAAAAAACTTACATACACTTTGACATGATGCTTTGGTATTGAATTGCCACAATAAATCTACTCTCAACTCCTCTTGACTTGCTTGATTGCTCTTGATCTCCAATTATTTCTAGATATTTCCCAAAAATTAAATCTTGATGGCCGACATTTGACATATCAAATTCAAATAATAAAATGTTGACATTGACATTAAATTTTGGAGGAAAAATAGGGGAGTAAGTCACCTAGGGCGACTTAATCTTGGCCCTATTTTATAGGATACAAAGTGTCAGGAGAAAAATATTAAATGAATACATTGGTTTTCCACATGGGTTTTCTTGATAATTGTTCAAATGGGCTATAAAATACATAATTTAGGAAATTAGGTGTAAAATTAGGTCCATACACTAGGGGAAAAAAAAAATAGTGTGAAATTGTCATGGGTGACAATTTAAAATGCTACATTTAACCCCCACTTTAGTGAGAGTATGCACTTATGCTCAAAATCACACTAAAGTAGAAAAATATGTCAAGAGGGGTATGATTATCTAAATGTTGAAGAGATAGAATGGTCCAATGAATCTAGGGGGAGTGCCCAAGCCCCCAGGATTCAAGATCCCATGGTAAACCAATATAAGTACAAAGGAACACCCATGTATATAATGTAACACAACAACATACACAAACATACATGATGCATACATGATGAAAACACATGACATAACATAACATAAAGATGATGAAAAAATAGAAAAAAACATGATCCAAACACAATGCAAACATGAAGAATACACAAAAGAGACAAAAAATAATAAGGTTAGTACTAAATAGATTTGATTCAAGATAAGGAAAAGAGATCTCAGTCTTCAATTTGTCTCAAATACCAAATGCCATCCATCAAATTTGTTGTCTAAACAAAACAATACTCTCACAAGGATGTAAAATCACATATGGGCCACATGGATCTAGCAAGCTGCATTATGCGAAATCCATGGACTATCTTGCCAAATTTTGACATCCAAGCGGATAAAAAAATCACCTAAGAAGGTGCATAAACATCTAAGGGGATGGAAAATATCACCTAAGAAGTGCATAAATGTGTCCAAGAAGACAAATTTATAACCACGCCTTAGGGGGTGCTATAAAAAGCACCACCACCAAGGGGGTATGCCAATAGGTTAAATCTCACAAGACGTGTATGAAATGGATAGGGAGAATATATGCCCCCATTAAAATGTCAACATACTTTCTATGTTAGTATTTTAAGGATAAAAGAATGCACACCTTCAAACTAGTTATCCTTTCCGCCCAAGTGTAGAGGCAAAGACAACCACACAAGAGACTATTGTGTTGTTGCCATGGAAAATATGGTCGTACCTAAGATTTTACCACCATAAATGATAATGAACCAATATACAAAGCTATAAATTCCACATAGTGAGGAGCAACATCAAAGGATGAAGATCATTATTGTTTAGAGTGATTAGGTGCACCACCAGATGGAAGAGCACCACAATCCTTAAGTTGTTGAATTTTATTACTCAAGGCCTGACATTTATTAGTATAATGACCATGATGATATATGCACAAAACAAGTTTTTGTTATAAAATTTCTTTCATTTTTTCAGAGGAAGAGATATCAAGTGGGCTTTGAGAAGCCTCAACAAAATATGCTCGTGATTAGTAATAGGAGACATTCTTCTCTTTTGTGAAGAAAGGATTTCTCACTTACTACAAGATTCCATACATATGTAATAGATGATAAAAAACTAGATGAAGATGGGGATGATGGTTGGAAACCTAGAATCTATTTAGAAAAGAATGGTATAGACTTCACTTGATCCTTATCATCTTGTTTCATGAACTTGCATTATATCCATTTTTAGAAAGAATTTTGTATTCAAGCCTGTAATATTCTTCTAGCTCATATGAAGTGATTATATCTACATGATCCTAAGAAGAATTGGATTTTTTCCTGAGCACACAAATCCTTTTTAAGTTTATTAAAGTTAATCATCTCACACTCATGAGGGATGGGAGTTGAAGAGCCTCATTCACCATCATGGGGTGATTTTTTTAAATCTATTGATGTAGAACTAGACTAAGTAAATGAAACATAAGAATCATTAGGTTTAGATTGTGATATTTTGTACTCTCCCATAAAGTAGTGTGTAAAATCTAATGAACCCCAATCATCATCTAAGAGTTTTATTATATATGACATACAATTAGGATTATCATAAATTTGTATAGGTTCTTGGGATATTGATGGTGAGATTTTAGACTCCCCTTTGAAATAAGGTGTAAAATATAATGATCCCCAATCATTATCCAAATAGTTCATCATGGGTAAAACAAACTCTTCTTTGTGTTTGACATGTATCCAGGTTCTACTTTTAAGTTGGAATCAAAGTATCAAGAGAGTTGGAAGTGTCATGTTCAACTTTGACTTGTAAATTATAACTCTGTTCATTTGGTTTAATTGTGTATATTTTGTTATTATATTCATACTTCATCTCACTAAGAATATTAGATGGGAATCCCTTCATGACATGATTCCATGGTCTACCTAGGACAATATTATATGAAAGGGGTTCTAGCATGACATGAATAGGTGTTTGTAAAATCATTGGTCATACCTTAATGGGTATTGTGATCACTCCTAATGGTTGCTTATTAAAATTATCAAATCCATAGATTGAAAGATCATTAGGTTCTATAAGATTCTTATCCATACCCATTTTATCTAGAAGATCAATGCTATAAACATTAAGACCTGATCTATTATCTATGAGGGTATTCCTAACTCCAATTTTATTAATGACCACCATTATCATTAAGGTTTCATGTTTATTTTGGATCTCAAGCAAAGGTAGTTCATGTTGAGGGAATGTAATATCCAAATTTTTCACTTGCATACAATCAAACAAGGTTGCTACATTATTTGGTTTAATAGAAATTGGGACATCAATCTTCTGAAAAGCCTCTTTGAGCATCCTATGGCATGTAGGGGATGTTTGAATCAAATCCCAAAGGGAGATCTTGGCTAGAGTATAACAAAGTTTCTAAACAAAATCATATTCTTTACCACTATGCTGATGAATATTAGGTGTGGGTGGAAGGTATGGTTGGGGTAATGAGATGGATTATTGTGTTTACTTTAGTTTCTTATTATTTATAGTGTTATATGTGTTAGAAATTGCATGATAACTTGGTTGTTGTGATACATGATTACTAGTGAGTTGTTTTGAAAAGTTAAGGATATGACCATGAGGTTTATGAGGTACTGTAATGAGAGGTGACTTAGAAGGTTCAATAATTAGAGGAATTTTAGGAGGTCTAATAATTAAAGGAGTTTCAAAAGGTCCAATAACTAAAGGAGATCTAATAGTCAATTGTGAATTCTTAACCTCCATTGAGTTAACTACTTATTGATGATCTTCTATTGATGGGGGATCTAATGTCACCTTAGTATATTTATCTATGTAATCAATTATTTGTATCAATTATGTCATCCTCTTGTTCCACAATATATTTCCAAGTGGGAGAGGTATTGGGAGAGAAACAAACAATATTTTCATGTGATGCTCAATAATTGGATCCTCTAACACCAAGATACATTCTTCACAAGGAGGTGAGGTATAAGGAGAAGAAAAGCTATGATTGTCATGATTACCCATGCTTGCATCCTCTTGCACCAAAACATTCTCACAAGTGGTAGAATAACTAACATGATTGTCAATGGTTTCATTTTGTTTCCTTGGCTTATTCTCATAAGAGGAAAAATTATAATTATGCAAGCCATGTGTTACCATATAAAAACCACATCTTTGAAAAGGAAACATGTTGTTACTTGTCTTATGGATCAAATGAGAAAAAATGGATAGGTCTAAAGATAGAGTTGTAAAATAGAAACTAGATCTGAACAAAGGACACACACAAGGATTTGCACAAAAACAAATAGCTTAAAATGACTAGAAAGGGTTCCTAGGGAAACTACATCCTACATAGGTTTTTGAAAAATTTAAAATTTGACTGTGTACAATACTATTTGAAGTTCTTGTTTCTCTGTGTATATAGGTGTGACAGTGAATAGTTTTCCATAATTTTTCCCAATTTATGATTATGTAATTTAAAATGCAAGTGTGCAAAAGATTGTAAAATGTTCAATCAATAAATGAAAATTGTAAATGCAATTTCCAGATCTAAGATGCAACAATTGACTGATCCTAATATGCTTAAATCTGAAAATGATGATGTTGATACCTTTTTAAAATAAAACAATACAATTTTCACTTTTTGAGCTATATGCAAGATTCCTAAATGAATGCAATGAACACTTTCAAATTTGATTTCAAATTTAAATGACCTAATGCACATTTTAGAAATGCAATTGGAATGTAAATTTGACCTAAGATGATTGAAATTAACCCTATTGCCACCTAAAATGCAATATTGTAATCAATTTTTTGAATTTTTATGCTTTTTATGATGTAAAAATGAATGCCTAAATGAACAATGAAACACAATGCAATCCTAAACCTAGATCTAGGATGATTTTTCTCAAACTTCAAAAGGTATATAATGTTAACATGTCATGTTGATGTAG